>JAAEAF010011461.1:0-44951 GCA_011037195.1 Triatoma infestans
AAAATCTGGTGTGAAACACTCATTCGACTTTCGATTCTTAATCCTCATAGCACTATTACATATAAAAATGAAAACTATTTACTTTCTCTTATTCCTAGTAATCGTGTCAAATTTTCGATGTCGAGTTTTCACCGGAAATATCCGTTTTGAGGTCCCCTAAGCCCAAAAAAGTGGGTTTTAGCAAATGGTGTGTGTGAGTGAGTGAGTTAATGTATGTATGTGAACAGCAAAGCTCAAAAACGAAAAACCGAAGAAAGTTCAAACTTGATATTCCGTTTAGGTATCACCATGGGATCTGACAGTAGGTTATCGGTCAAACTTCCTCAACCGGAAGTACCACTTTACAAGTTATTTTTTTTACTATTTTGCTATTTTCTAAGAAATAGCTCCAACGATTTTTTTTTTAAACTAGGTATATCAACTACACATACAAAGACCTACAATTTTTAGAGATTACAGCGACAAACCAAGTCGATGTGGCTGCTCAATTTCATTGAGTTGCTATAAAAAACACAGATTACTAATCTATCTTCATGAGACAATCTCAAGTCCAAAAGACACAAACGTTACAAAACTAAAGTAAATAGCGCAAAGAATAAGCGAAATAAGAATGAAACTACATAAATAAACTCAATACGCAGGGCCTTAAATAATACTATTTATCAATGACCGTAGATATGATTATGGAGGATTCCCAAGGAATCCAAGATAATTTGCTCCGCCAGCCGGGTCAAATACTTTTTGTCAATGCCGACATTATAAAAAAATTCAGCAGTAGCCATTGGGATTGCCCCCCGAGAGCCGAACCATAAGCCGTGAACTGCAAAGATCCTTTCTCCAAATTCTTGTAGGAACTTTTCTTGGAGAAAGTTAACGCACTTCTCATAAATCGCTCTCTTTTCTTCATTAATCTGCTTGGCCTGGTCTGGATCGTTGCTCTCATACCTAACCGTAGGGTCGACAACTAACGCAGATCGACTATCTTTATCGAATGCTACTATATCTGCGTATCTTGAGGCGCCGTCCGTGTCAACACAGTAGACCTCCTCATAGCATGCATAGCCTTTTTCCTTTAATAACTCGATGACCCTACGTTTGACATTGTGGTGTCGGCGAGTGACGAGGAGCATGTTGTTCGGGCATTTTCCCAGCACATGGGCCGGAGTTTCGGTCTCTCTTCCGCATTTGCGGCAGAGGAGCCCAACATCTCGCATCGCCTGATTGCCGACGCCTGGCACACCGCGGAGTGAAGCATAATTAAAACGCAATACGCATAATAAACTCAATACGCAGGGCCTTAAATAATACTATTTATCAATGACCGTAGATGTGATTATGGAGGATTCCCAAGAAATCCAAGATAATTTGCTCCGCCAGCCGGGTCAAATTCCCTTTGTCAATGCCGACATTATCAAAAAATTCAGCAGTAGCCATTGGGATTAAAGTAGAAGATCTTTAAACAGCATGCAGATCCTAGACTTCACCTTCGAAACTGTGCCGAGCTTTGTATATCTGGGTTCTTCTCTAAATAATAGAAATGAGATAAGTCGTGAAATTGAGAACAGGATTATGGCTGGAAATAGAGCCTACTTTGCTAATTTTAAACTCCTCAAATCCCAGTTGTTATCTAAAACAACCAAACTAAAGATATATAAGTCTCTAATAAGACCCGTAGTTACTTATGGCGCTGAAACTTGGACCTTGTCAAAAGACGATTGTCACAAGTTGAAGGTGTTTGAAAGAAAAGTTATTAGAAGTATTTACGGCGCAAAAAAAGTGGATGGTCTATGGAGAATAAGATGCAATGCGGAGATTGAGGGGTTTTTAAAAAACGAAAATCTTGTAAATTGTATAAAAGCAAGTAGCCAGAATGGGAGGTGATAGGTTACACAAAAGAATGCTGGAAGACAATTTCAGTGGCAAGAGAAAAAAGGGAAGACCGAGAAGCAGATGGCGAGATGAGGTAGAGAAGGATGCGAAGTAGCTAGGTGCCCGCAATTGGAAGAATGAGGCGCAGGACAGAGAGAAATGGAGAGAAGTTACTCGGAAGGCCAAGGGTCATCAAGACCTGTAGTGCCAGGGAGTAAGTAAGTAAGCCATTGGGATTGCCCCTCGAGAGCCGAACCATAAGCCGTCTCTGGAAAAATTCATTTAAGGGTACATTTGGGGGACTTAGGGATTCCTCTAAAGTGCTTATTCGGTTTATTATTATACAATACAGTCATCTAAATAATGTTAATTAGAAATAAAAATATGTTGTTGAAATTTCGAGTTTGAAAACAAAAATCGCAGATGACCGGAAGTGCGTTTACTTTTAACCACTTTACTAAGATGATTTTTTTTTTTTTTTTTTTTTCCCTTTTTCGCGATTTTCTCCAAAAATAGCTCCGACGATTTTCTTGAAACTTCTTATATAAACTAAACATACATACAAAGAAAGATCTACAACTTTTATTTAAAAAAACATTTCTCTGGTAAAATTTATTTAATGGTAGTTTTAGGGGAGGGGTTGGGATTATGTTTTTCTTCTAAAGTGCTATCATAGTTGATTATACAATTCCTAATCATCCAAACAAAATTTATCAGAAATAAATAGATGACTAAAATTCCGTGTTTTAGGGAAATTTAGTAAACCGGAAGTGCGCTTTTACTGAACAGGTTTTTTTTTTTTTCCGTTTTCGACGAATTTCATTAAATTTGTTACACACACTATAAAATTTTGTCAATTATGATTTTGAGAACTGGAGTGAGAGAAAGTTGTGTGAGTGTTTCACACCAGATTTTTTTTTTTTTTTTTTTTTTTTAATTTTTGCTCGTTTGTCGTAACATAAATAAATCTACAGTTGTTATGGAAACAAGTGCCAACCTATCAACTAAAGTAGGTTACATTGTAGAATTCGTCAATAATAATATTGAACAAACACATTTGAAGTATAATGTCGCTGATTCCAGAAGAATCATCTATAAACGAATTCTTTTTTCAGAAAAATGTTACAAATAAAAGTGACAGGCCCTATATCTTAGCAGTTAATATTTCAAACTTAAAATAAATCATTACAGACGTTTAAGAGAAAATTCCCAAAAAAACTAAACTTCCTAAGAACCTTATTTTGTAAAATTGCACTTCCGGTTAGCCGATTTTCTTCAAATTTAAAATTCTAACAATGTTTCTAATGTATATTAAATATTATAATATAGGTGGCAGAAGTACATATTATACTGAAGTGGTACTTTATACGAAAACTTAAAATGATTCCGTTTGCCCCCAGACATCCCACCCCCCCAAAAAAAACAATTTTCCCTGCAAAAAATGTTAGAAGTAAAAGTGATACGTATTTATATGTGCAAATAGCACAGCATGTTTAAAGAAAATTATTAAAAATCCGTTTTTCGCTAGAAAACTAGAACAAATTCTTCAGTCTTCCAACATTTTCGGTTGATGGATTTTTGCCCGAAACCTTCGTGACAGATATACGATGGTAGTACCTAAATGGAATATCAAGTTTCGAGATTCTGGCAATTTTTCGTTTTTGAGATATTATATACACACACACACACACACACACACAGAACATTCGCAAAAATATTTTTTGTAATAGCAAGAAAGAGAAAACAGGCCCTCTGTGGTACTCTCGATGTAATAGCAAGAGAGATAAGACAGGCCCTCTCTGGCACTCTCGATGTAATAGCAAGAGAGAGAAGACAGGCCCTCTCTGGTACCTCGATGTAATAGCAAGAGAGAGAAAAAAGGCCTTCTCTGGTCCTCTCTGGAAGTAATAGCAAGAGGGAGAAGACAGGCCCTCTCTAGCCAGCATAAGTCAGAAAGTACCAGAGAGGGTCTGTCTTCTCTCTCTTGCTATTACATCGAGAGTACCAGAGAGGGCCTGTGTTCTCTCTCTTGCTATTACATTTTTTCATTCTTTGATGGCCTGAATTTTTTCATTCTTTGATGGCCACCAAGTTCTGGTGAAAGTGATATCTTGTTTCCAAATTCAATTGTCAAACTCTTAGAATTAGAATGATGCAGGGTGGGGGGGGGAATTAAATCCAGGCAGTGCAGCCTCTCATTGAGGCTTATTGTGCCAACCCCTCAAAGCATAGTAGAGGAAGCCCTCCCTCTTCATGAGGACTAGAACCATCCCCACTAGTCCTTCTTGGCGTACGATTTCCTCCGGTCACAACGTGCCGAAGATCTCGTACCGCAATCTGCCGATTGCAACGCAATCAAACAGCAGGTGAGAGGCCGTCTCCTCCTCCTCCTTCTCCTGACACAGTCTGTACAAGGGCTCTAAATCCTCCAATCCCACCCTTGTGCAGATGTTTCTTGAACTTACCATGCCCAGTAAACTGGCCTGTTATCAGAGAAATATATACCTGCTTAGACCCAGGGTGTCTCTGGTTCTTCTTCTACTCAGCTCTGGCATGACCATTTTGCCGTGTTTTGCCCCAGTATACTTAGCCGCCAGTAGACGATTATGCTCTCTCCGAGTCGATTCTCTTAGAGACGCCTTTGGCATACTTTTGGCTATTCCCAGAACAGATTCCGGCCCACAGAAGGGAGTATTCTGCTGCTCCTTGGCCAGTTTGGTCAAGCACCCATACTAGCCGAACTTTGTTGTGCCGGGATAATGCCTCCAGGACTCAAATTCTTGCTTCTTGCAATATTCATATTTGCCATTAATGTTAATCAGGCGGAGGAAGCATAAAACATACGAATCTTATCACTATACTATCGAGAAAAAATAACCTTAAAGTAAATAAATATTCTGGAAAGAATGTTTGAATAATATAAAACTTCATTTGGGATTTTATCCATCCCCATAGCATGAATATTTATGTTGATTCTGTCTGTTTGGTTTTGGAATCTCATCCATTGTCAGGGCAAGGCTTTATCAAGTTCATGTAGAGAACAGACTTGAACATAATTTTTCTATCACTCTCTCTACACGAACTTATTCTGACGATGGATGAAAATCCGAAACCGGTCAGCAACAGCATAAAAATATGTATGCTATGAACAGAAAAACAAATCAGAAATTGTTTTTGCACCATTGCAGAAAACCATCCAACATATTCAATATAAAACTTCATTTGTAAATGAAGTTATAAATTAGGTATGTGAATAAATGAAAACGAATTTTGTAAAAATTATAACTAGTAGTTCCAGCCAGCCGCTATCTGCAGGTCAAGAACCGCGGCAAACAAAAACCCTTTAAAAACAAGGGTCAATACACAGCCAAAGAAACGCCGCTAAACCCTTTCAAACAGGGGGTGGGGTCATTATACGGTCAATGTACAGGGGCCACCTGGCCTGTATACCCTTCATACGTCAATGTACACTCAAGAGGCCACCTGGCTACCATCTATTAACAAACAGTCTTTGTTAATCACCGACTGGCCACCATCTGTCGCCACCTACCTAGGGTCAACATACTGCAAGAGACGTCTTAGTGTGGCCCGTACTTACACATCTGTCAATGTGTGAGTGATACCAATATAAACCTCGTCCCACTGGAGGAAGGGATCAGTCTTCATCAGTTATCTACAAGTTATCAACCAGTTCATGTCGGTTCAAGCAGTTTGGTTTCACACATCGCGAGCATGTCCCTATTCAAGGTTTAAACATGATCTTTAATCTGTTTCCACTGTTTAATCCCCTCGTCCCACTGGAGGAGGGGATCAGTCTTCATCAGTTATCTACAAGTTATCAACCAGTTCATGTCGGTTCAATCAGTTTAGCTTCACACATCGCGAGCGCGTCTCTATTCAAGGTTTAAACATGATCTTTAATCTTTATACATACAAACATGATCTTTAAACATAAATAATCTTTAATATTTATTAATCATTTCATAATTCATTTATTGTTGTGCATCTTAGTTCATCTAATTTCAAACACTTAAAATTAATTGTTAAAATATAGCCTATTTTCTTAATTCAGTAGTTCGTATTTCGAGTAACAACTCTCTAACTAATAATCACCTATTCATCACTTCAACTCCCTATTCAAGATATCTGATTCCAATACAATGTCAAATCCCTTTGGTATACCCAAACGTACTACAAACTATGAAATTTTCTCATTATTGCATATTTTTTAATAGTGTGTATCACACACTATTATACATTTCCTACTTGTCCCCTAGTTTTAGGAAATGATCATTATGAAGAGTAGACAATTTTAACGAGAAATATATCGTTAGTTCCATTTGTATATTCATTCTAGTCTGTTCATAAAATTAAACTATCAAATGTAATAAAAATTCTATTCAATAAATGAGTATATATTTTATTGATTGGGAGACCTTGATAATACTATATTAAGTGGAAGGAAATTAGTTAAAATTCCCGACAGTTTTTTTCACTAATAAACATATATATAAAATACAAATATAGTAATGTATTCAAGTTTGGTGGTTGCCGGACACAACTTGTGTGTCTTACTAGCTGTGGGGGCATATGCCCGAATAAAATAAACTTCCCGGCAAACTAATTACTAATTTGCTCGATCGTGTCCATATTAATTAATTATTTAAATAATCTTACGTCACGTACGTATTTTAATTAAAAATTATTTTTTTTTAATACTTTCTCTTACTCCTTAGTAAAGAGGAAGTATTTGTAATCGTGCCAAATTTATATGATCCTAATTTAAGTTCTCCAATATCCATGGCAATTTATTGTGAGAGGACAAACATGTGGACAGGTTTACCCAGTTAGAAGTTATACAAACCTTACACCACAGTGTCGCCTAACTTCTATGTTTTTCGTTGTGGTGGTTGGTTCCGCAGAGCTGGAAAGCATCAGAGACATTTTCCGTGGTAGCATGCTTCATTTTGTGGTCATCGACCGGTTTCGGGCGTTCGCACATCTTCAGGATATGTTTTTCAGACAGTGTGACAACACAGACTTGCACAGAGCAAACTTAAGTTTTCCACACAGAGTGTGATTCTATATAAACAAGAACCATTTTTTTTTTTTGTTAAGGTAGAGCTATATGTTATTATTACACTGAGTAGCTGATAATTCAACCTCACATCTTAGAGGCGAGAGCACGATTTGCTCTAGTAATTACATCTCCACTAATAAATACATGCATACCTACTGAAAATACTTGTATAGCATTTTATATATATTATATATATTACTCTCCTATACATACCACTTGCAATTACATGTATAAACATGTAAACATAAATTCAGTTGGGAAGGAGTACTTGAGATTCTTACTTCTCCAGCGTTTGTAACATAAAATAATAATTTCAGATGTTCCGAATTTAATGTTCAACTTAGTTCTGCCCTTATTGTCATTTATAAAATGAATCAATGAAATGTAAACCTCCTCCTATCGAGAGATATAAGAATCTATGGATTTATCATTTCTGCAACTTCTTGGACCACAATTATTTTTGTTTTTTATAGTGTTTTATGACGTTTACTGCTGGAATCTTTGTGCTTATTCTCCCCTTCTTGCATCTATGCAACTGATTATATTATTAGTTTTGCTTTCGTAAATAAAATAGTTTCATTATTTTCTCAGAATGTCTATTTCATGTTTGATTGTCCTCTATCGTATAATCATTAATATACTCCTACTAAAACTACGTGTATATAGTCATTACGATTACTAGGATCAATAATATCATACCAATAAACACATTCATCCTTATTAATACATTCATTCTAAAGACAATCATGCAACCCAATTATAAAACTGGGTAGGGATACTGGAAATTCCTCGTAATCTGTACTATACTATAATATTGTATAATAATATTTACACAATAATCTCACTCACATCCACACAGGTGCCAGGGGGTTCAGACCCCCGCCCCATCCCAAATTCAGTGGCTCCCGACAAAAGTATTTCTTAGACCAATTTCTGGTTGTATAAAGTATCTAATACAAATGGCATTAATTTATTAATAAAAAGGATTCACAATAAATCTCGTTGTTTATACGGATTCAACTAAGTCTCATCAGACGAGAGGATTTTTCTACAGTTAAACAAAATAATTATAATTCACAAATTTCACCAGAGAATTTGTGTTCTACTAATATGACATTAATTTAATTTATTATTAAATGATGTATAATTAGACACACGAAATGTTGCGATATGAGAAAGTATTCAGGTGTTTCCGCGAAAATGTTGCGATTGATGCTTAATGGAAGCTGAAAATTAAAACAGCAACTCAGTTGACCATTTAACACATTTTCAAAATATCTGTTTTCTTGCGAAAGCTAGCAGCTCTGATTAATCAGAAAGTATAAACATTTAAAGGATGGTCCTGAACTAAGACTGGACTTCATTGGTAGTTTAAATTAACACTAACAGAAATATAGCTAAGTTTAAAGTTAATTAGCCTTGACTTAATCTCTCCAGTTAAAAATAAAATTAAAATGATTACATAAGAAAAGAGAAAAGCGAGCTAGCTAATGTGAATAAGATGTCCAAATTATTACAGTATCCTTATAACTTCCTATGCCCACACCATCATTGGTGAAAGTGTTTTTATACGTCAGAAAGTGGACAAACTTGTCTTAATAACTCCTACCCCCTCATGCAGTCCTTTTACCTGAGCTTTCATTCATTAAAACCATGATTAGTTATTTTTAACTGTCATTTCATTAATAATTATAACTACATATTCTCTCTCTCTCTCTATATATATATATATATAAATATATAATGAGAGACAAAAAAATCAGACCTTCTATTTATTATTTATTTTTTCTAAAAACCAAATATGTAATTTTTGTTATTTATTTTTTGGTAAAAATTAAATCCTGTTGTCGTTCAAAAGCAATATTTTTTTGTTGCTCTTGTCTAAAGCTAATCTTTTTTAATACTTTTAAAATATCAGTTGAATTCATCTTTGACGTACGTTTTTAATTTAATTAGTTTTATTCTTTATGTTAAAAATTAATTAAATAATGAAATTTAGTAATTCTGCTTTAAAAATAATGGTTATAAGCAGGGAGGATCAATTTTTTTGCCAACGAAGTGTTCGTTACCATCGTCCAAAGCCCCCTCGGCAGGTTATGCTCAATATTCTATGATGACCTAAAAAAAATTATGGGGCACTGAAAGACTCGATCGAAGAGGAAATAGTAGTGTAGTGGAATCGTTTATTGTGATTCCTGAGGTATGTAGTAGATGTCTTCAAGAGGGCGGAAATTTAGTTATTTTAGAAATTTTTGGAACTAGAGCTCGAATTACTAACACTGAATTTATAAAAATAGACTATATTTTTACAGTAATTTAAATGTGAGAAATGGTAACTATTAACATGAAATACTTAGATAATTTAAAGTTAAAATAACAAATAATTTAAGATGATTAAAATAAATAAACTAAGATGCACAATTATGAAAATAAGTATAAGTAAAACCTGAATAGGGACGCGGAACTGCTGCTCGTATAATGATGTACTCGTGTATAATAATCCCCTCTTCCAGTGGGGCGAAGTTTATATTAGTGTTGTTCACACACACTGTCAGATGTGTAAGCAACACTCACACCAAGACATCTCTCCTAGTGTGCGACCTTGGTTAGTTCGGTGACCAGTGATTTAGGTTAGTGGCCAGCTTTATCGGTGCTTGCTTTGATGTAAAGTATTGACCCTTGTATTGAAAAGGGGCTTTGTTGTTTGGCCGCGGCATTGTCTTGAAGACAGCGGCCGGCTAGGCCACTAGTTATAAATTATCCTTTATTCCTGCCATCCTTTGTGAAGATAGCAGCTGGCTGGAACCACTTTGACATTGCTATGACTTTGATATGTCATTACAGTAGTACGGCAGCTAGAGACGACTGTTTCATAGCTATTACCGTAATAAGAACATTTAATGGTTCCCCGAGTTTTAATGGGTAAATTAAGGAAGTTTTGCTGGAAGAAGAAGTTGAAGAAGCTGTGATCCCATTTGCTCCAATTATTGGAGACAACTTTATTCTAATGCAAGGTAATGTTCGACCTTATGGAGCTCGAGTCTTCACAGAATATTTGGAGGAAGTTAGAATTACTAGGATGAATTGGAATTGGTCAGGATTTTTTTCCCGACACGAACCGGGCAGAATATATATGGGACTTATTAGAGACGTAGAACAAACAGCTTCGTATTGTTCTGCTGAATAATGGGATACTATTTTATAAGAAGAAATGACAGAGCCAGTAAATACGCGCGCAATTATGGGGGGGGGGGCAGTAATAATCAATAAATTTTAATAATTTTAAAAATAAAAAACACGTATTTTTGATCCAAGTTGGAAATTGTGTTATTTACAATGAACATTATAATTACGAGCATGTCCACAAGTAAGTGTACTGAGGCTCTCATGGCAGGAGGGATTTTGTTTTCGACATGTTGGCTACACTATAGTGTAGCCTGATTCCTCCCCTCCGCAACGAGACCGGTTCGAGGTCATTACGTTGAGAACTGTCGACGCGACAATATTTTTCGTGAAAAATGTCAATGCAATCTCCCGCCAGTGTGAAATTTGCGGCGTCATCCGTTATCTCGTTTGGAAGGGAAAAACTCCGGTTGAGGTTTATAATGAGGTAAAAACTGAATATGGTGATAAAGCTATGAATCGTACGAGTGTGTTCAAGTGGTGTCGCGAGTTTAAAAACGGTAGTACGCCTGTGCATGTTGATCAGAGGAGCGGAAGACCTTCAATCGCGGAAAAAATCGAAAATGCGCTCCGTGACGATCGCAGATTGACTGTGGATGAACTTTCTGCGATGTTTCCGCAAATCTCCAGATCTCTGCTACACGAAACCATCACAGAAACCCTCGGATATCGGAAACTGTCCGCGAGGTGGGTCCCAAAACAGCTGACAGACCAACACAAGTTGAATCGAGTGGAGGCCTCGAACTGCTTGCCTCGTTTAAATGGGATGTCCTGAAGCATCCCGCGCATTCCCCTGACCTAGCACCTTCAGATTACTATCTCTTTACCTCCCTGAAGCTGCACATGGGTGGAAAAAGGTTTTCAACCGACGAGGAGGTGAAGGGGAGGTGGAGAAGTGGACGAAGGGGTTGGCGGGAAACTACTTCGAGGAAGGCATCAAAAAATTAATACCCCGGTTCACCACCTGCATTGAGAGGAATGGTGACTATGTCGAAAAATAGCTTACATATGTACTAATGTAACCAGGTAATTTTTTTGTTCAAATAAAAATTTTTGTAACCTACAAAAATTCAGTACACTTACTTACTGGACATGCCTCGTATATAAAAATCAACATTTATAATTTGAAATTTAATATGTTCCCTATGAGTGTCCGTTAATTTATCCATGGGTTTATATATATATGTATATATGTTACGCTCAAAGACCGAAAATGCTCACTGAGCGAAAAAACAGCTAACATCGCGTTGTGGTCATTGTAAAACATCCACATCGCGAAATTCGGGTTATGGCTCTTATGAAAACGCTCATGTCGCGTTGTGGCAATCACAAAAATACCATATAGCGAAATTCGTGCCGTGGCTATCATGCTATACAACTACCAAACCAACCGCTACTCTCCTCAGAACCTAACAAAAAATACATTTTTCTAGGGAAAATGTATCAAATAAAAATCACAGATATTTATGCATTATGGACTATATAAGAAGTTTAAAGAAAATCCTTGGAGGGGTTTTCGTGAAAATCGAGGAAAAACTAAAAAAAAACTATAAAAAAAATCAGTAAAATCGTACATACTTCCAGATTGATAGATTTTGCTCAAAAAACCTTTCGTTAAATTTTGCCCGAAAAATAAATAAAGAAATGTTTATAAATTAATTATAAGTTTAAAATCTGAAATAATTTGCTGCTAGTCTAAAAATTTTTCACAAGGTTGAAGAACGCTGTTCTAATGTCCCACATTAAGTTCCACCAGGTTCTTTCTATTGCTCGTACAATAAGTACATAGAAACAGTGGAATGAATAGATTTATCTCTTTAGTAGTTATAAAAAAGTTAAGTCAAGTCAATTGTCCAAGGTTAAGTATTTTTTTATTTGCTGCCAACACCTTAATTGGTTCTGCTTTTATCCTCATGTAATGAGGATTAAATATGTTTGTATCCTTGATATTTGGATAATGCAGTCGACAGCACTACCAAAAAAAAAAAAGAAAACAGAAAAGAGAATGGATGTAGCTTTAATATCTCTGCAAACATATGGGGGCTGATATCAAATTTGTTGTTATATAAAGAAATATAATTCATTAACATAACAATATATATATGATTAAAGCAACTCCTTATTCTGTATATCATCTCAGAATTTTTACATAATCATGTCTCCTGATATTTAGTTACTAAATTAGGAAGGAGATGTTTTATTATAAATAAGATTCGTGGATTCCTTTGTGCAATCGTATCTTAAATCACTGATGAAAATCATTCCCCAAAGCGAAATTGTATGTTTCTTCTTGGATTATTAAAACCTATTGTATTCTGGATTTATTAGAAGGGAAATCCAGTACACGTACTAACTATTGAAGGATCTGGTTAGTCTCATTTCTTAGCCGTCCGTATATGGGATAAGAAGTACAGCAGGGTAGACGGTAAATAATTGCTGCGGGCTAAGTGATCTCGTGTTATTTATTACTAACTGACCCCTGTTCTTATCATCACGATTGAAATATTATATTCATTTGTTTTTTCTTAATTAATTTATTACTTTCTCTTACTCTTATTCCGATCGTGAAAATTTTCGATATTGAGTCTTCATCATAAACAAGTGCTTTAAGATCCCCTGAGCATGAAGAAAATCTGCTATGATAAACTAACACGACTATCTCTTAGTATAATTAATTATTATTATTTTTTTTCTTTTATTTAAGGCGAGCCAACATCTATGGTTATTGGCGCCTGGAGCCTTCTCAGTCATTGCCGAGGCTCCTAAAAAGAAAAAAATCTAAGGGTAGCACAGCTGAACTCGAACCCGGGTCCTCCACGTGAGAGTCCAATACGCTAACCACTTAGCTATTCCCTTCCCTTATAAATAACCATGGCTTTTAATCCGCAAAAGTTTGCTTTATACACTTTTTACTTTTTACAGCATAAGATTATTTTACTTTCTCTACTCCTAGTAAGAGGAAGTATTTGTAATCGTGTCAAATTTTCGATATCGAATTTTCACCGGAAATATCCCCCCCCTGAGTCCAAAAAAAGTGGTTTTTAACTATGCAAATGGTCTGTGTGTGGTGTGTGTATATGTATGTGAACAGCATAGCTCAAAAACGAAAAATCATAGAAAGTTCCACCTTGAATTCTCGTTTAAGGTATCAACCATGATCTGACAGTACGTATATCTGTCAAAATTCCCACAACCGAAGTACCACTATATATTGTTCTTTTTCTTTTTTTAACGATTTTTCCTTCAACAAATGGCTCCGTAACGATTTCTTCATACTTTTGGGACATCAACTACATAACAAAGAGCTACAACTTTTTATTTGAAACATTTCGCTGTGTACATTCATTTTTTTGGTTAGGGCACTTTGGGGGTGTAGTTTTTCATCGAAAGTGCTATTTCAGTTTATTAAACAATTCCATCATCTAAATAATGTTAATTAGAATTAAATATTTTGTTGAAATTCCGAGTTTGAAAAAATTCGGATGACTGGAAGTGCGTTTTACTTTACCACTTTACTAAATGATTTTTCCACTTTTTCGTGATTTTCTCAAAAATGTCTCCGATGATTTTCTTGAAACTTCTTATATAAACTACGCATACAAAGATCTACAACTTTTACTTAAAACATTTCTCTAGGAACATTTATTTAAGGGCACTTTTAGGAAAGGGGTGGGATTATGTTTTTCTTTAAATTGCTATCATATAGTTGATTATACAATTCTATCATCCAAACAAAATTAATTAGAAATAAATAGATGGCCAAAATTCCAAGTTTCAAGGAAAATTAGTAAACCGGAAGTGCGCTTTTACTGAAAAGTTTTTTTTTCAGTTTTCGACGAATTTCATTAAATTTGGTACACAAACTATAAAATTTGTCAATTATAATTTTGAGAACTGGAGTAAGAGAAAGTTGTGTGTGTGTTTCACACCAGATTTTTTTTTTTGTTCCTAAAATGGCTATTCAGCCATTCTAAGTCGCGCGGCCCCAAGTATAAATAGGCTGATGTTGTTCATTGAGTTGGATATACAGGAAGCACGTGAGAACAATCTTGGATTCAAATAACTTCACCCACTCCCACCCCCCACCCCCAAGCACAAGATATAAACGTAGCACTTTTATTTGAAATTTGGGGGGGGATTGTGATTAAGGGTTTCTGAGGAAGTTGTGTACGTTGGATTTCAAATTTTATGAGGTTCATTCAATATTAGTGGCATTGTCTTTTGGACTACGTGCTATGTAGTTACTTCAAGTACTACCACCTCCCATGGGTGCAATCGACCTGTACTCCCATCACCTCTATGTTTATGTGAAAACAACTAAGTAAAAGTTTTAACTTTACAGAAATATTTGTCTATTTTATGTCTATCTACAAATGCATCAGCACTAAGTCCACTAAAGTATTATTTTTTTCATGAACTTTAAACAATTAATAGTTGATATTTGTAAAAAAAAAAAAAAAAAAAAAAAAACAAATGCAATGATAATCAAGTTGCAAATAAAACAAAAAAAAAATCTGGTGTAAACACATCCCCACAATTTTCTTACTCCAGTTTTCAAAATTGTAAATTCCCAATTTTATATTTTGTGTACCAATTCATGAAATTCGTCGAAAACTGAAAAAAACTGTTTCAGTAAAAGCGCAACTTCCGGTTTACTAATTTTATTGAAACTCGGAAATTTTGGCCATCTATGTAATTCTACGTAATTTTGTTTGGATGATAGAATTGTATAATCAACTATGATAGCACTTTATAGAAAAACATAATCCCACCACTCCTGCAAAAGTAGCCTTAAATGAATTTCCACAGAGAAATGTTATTAAATAAAAGTTGTAGATCTTTGTATGTTTAGTTTATATACGAAGTTTAAAAAAAAAAAAAAAAATCGTCGGATACATTTTTGAGAAAATCGCGAAGAAAAAGTGAAGAAATCATTAAACGCACTTCCGGTTATCCGATTTTTTTTTTTTTTCAAACTCGGAATTTCAACACAACATATTTAATACTAATTAACATTATTTAGATGATATCTAATAATCTGAAATAGCAGTTAAGATGGATAACTTTAACCCACCCCTCCCACAGATGTGTGTGTAGTGGAAGAACGAAATGAAAAATAATAGTTTTTAAAAATAATTTAGAATATTTTATAATGTGAATTTAACTTCAAGAAGATTGTATTTTAGTATCAGGTACTGTAAATTGGGATCATACTAAATAGAAAAACAAAGGCACAAATCCCGTTAGGGCAAACCTTTTGTAAGAAAATTCCCCCGCGAGAGAGAGAGCAATTCCAAAGAAGAGAGCCATCAGCTTTAAAAGAGCAAAGAATAGAGATAGTCTTAACTCTACCTTCAAACAGGACGCTTCAGGAATCGCTCTCTAAATATCAGTGCCAGTTTCACAATAAATTAAATAAGTTTATAATACCAAGTAACTTGTTATTATTATTTTAACAGAATATATTTATTTATAAAACAGTAGTGTGTTCTTAAATTCTTATTACTTCTATCTCAAACAAACACACAAGCCCTTTTCGCTAAGACGCTACGCCACAAGCTACCTACACACACATCTCACCAATTACATTACATGTGCCACTTAAATGAATTTTCCCAGAGAGAAATGTTACAAATAAAAGTTATAGCTCTTTGTATATGTAGTTGATGTATCAATTTTAAGAAAATCGTCTGTGCCATGGTTTGAGAAAATCGCAAAAAAAAAGTAAAAAAAAAAAAAAACTAGTAAAGGTGGTACTTCCGGTTCAGGGAATTTTACAGATAACGTAGCTGTCAGATCCCATGGTGATATCGAACGGAATATCAAGTTTCACTTTCTACGGTTTTTCGTTTTTGAGCTATGCTGTTCATATACATACATACATACATACATACGATACACATACACACACACAGACCATTTTGCTAAAAACCACTTTTTTGGACTCAGTGGACCTCAAAACGGATATTTCCGGTGAAAACCTAATATCGAAAATTTGACACGATTACAATACTTCCTCTTTACTAAGTGGCGTGAGAGAAAGTAGTAAGAGAAAGTAAAAATTTGTTGTGAAACACTCACACAACTTTCTCTTACTCTAAGTTAATAACAATTTAAAACAGAAATTTTCTTTAAAAAATTGCAACATTACAATATTTAATTGAGTTGGCCATAAA
Organism: Triatoma infestans; assembly: GCA_011037195.1. NCBI lineage: Eukaryota > Metazoa > Arthropoda > Insecta > Hemiptera > Reduviidae > Triatoma > Triatoma infestans. Next base: position 16,309 of record JAAEAF010011461.1, read on the forward strand.
AATGATGGTGAGGGATTTTACTTGTATATCTGGGCGCCCTTATTTTGAACGCTCTACGTGAAAACCAACAAAACTTGTGCTAATTTGAATTCAATATAACTTGACAGACACACATCCAATTCTCCATTAAAATCTAATTTTTCTCAATAATATTTCAAATAATGTATACATCACAGCAGGCATTCCATATTTAAAAAAAAAAAAAAAATCATTTTAAACCATTTTGATAAAATTTCAAAAAAAAAAACCTCTAAAACCTATTCTGTAAAAAACGCAATTCCGGAAAACCTTATTCTTGAAATTTTGAATAGTATCAATGCTTCTAATGTGTAATAACATTATGTAGATCAGGCCCGTACAACCTTTTGAAGTTAATGGGCCAGTTCAGAGATTGATGAACTTCCGGCGGGCCGCACAAAGTGTGAAAGTATTTGCCCAATCCCAATTACACTTTTCGGTTTAGATTTCCTGTTTGACATAAATCAGCAGAAATATGGTGTTTCTTACAAATATAAACTTCTCAATTTTAAATATAAGGATTTTATCATGAAATAAAAAATAAATAAATAAACATTGCTCAAAAAATTAATCTTTAACTCCAAATTTAGCAATACAAGTTAGGAAAATAAATGTCTATTACGTGTATGATTTACAAAATAGCAATTTTTTTAAACAGTAGTTAGATATATTAATGCGATTTTTGACATTGAAGTTGGGCAATAACCCAATCAAAATAAAAATTAAACCAAATATTCACTTCGCCTTTACTTTGAAAAAAATTATTGAAAATCAAACAACAAAATGTCAAAAACTTTAAGAATAAGATTCTATTATGAGTTGGCACGATATGAGAATACTATAATGAACTGAGTGTTAAATGAAAATCATACCCTTAATTAAGTAGTTTTTTTATACCAAGCACAAACATAAACAGAGTTGCACAAACATGTCCAGGCTCGTACAGACTTGTCGATCACCAAGTGTTCAACTCTCTTTTAAAAGCAAGTTAAGACGGGAGCCTCTCTATGTCCTATTCTATATAATATTAATTAAAACCTTAACAGCGGTGATCACAATATTATTTTGATTATTAATTTTTTATTTTCTCCAATACCATAACGCGGGCCGTACGGAAGAGTTACCCGGGCCGCAGGTTGCACGGGCCTGATGTAGATGGTAATACACCATATATTATACCGTAATGGTACTTTAAAGGAAAGCGATATATAACGCTAATGTTCCCCAGAGAACCCATACAAAAATAAATTTCCTCAAGAAAATATACAAATTACAAATAAAAGTGAGAGGTATGTATGTATGTAGATGGTGGAAAGGGCGGCGAAGGTAGCTCTACTTAGGATCTCTAGGGGTGGTTTGTGCAGGAGGAGAGGAGGGTCTGGGAGTTAGGGAGTGGCTATATTCACCTTTGGGCTCCCTTATCTGACACCTCCCTTGAGATGGCATGATTATCAAATACAGCTTCACTAAGAATTTTTCTTTGAAACTGGGCACCAGAAAGTGGGTGGAGCGAGGGATCCGCTCTCTTGGGCATTAAGGAACATGCCATTAAATGGTATACTGATGGGTCTAAGACACACGTACTGGTGTGGGACTGCTTACTTGCTCTCACCGAGGTGGGTACTCGGAATAAACTGACACTCGCCTGGGTGCTGGGACATGAGGGGTTTCTGGGCAATGAGAGGGCGGATGCCCTAGCGAGGGAGGGTTCGCAGGATACCTTTATAGGCCCCGAACCCTTCTGCGGCTTGTCCAGGTGCCTCATCCAAACTTCTATCAAGGGGTGGATAGAAGATCAGCGTCTGCGTTGGTGGGAGGGAACACCAGGACAGAGGCAGGCAAAGACCTTCATTAAAAGACATTTGCCTAAATTTACCAAAGACCTACTGAGCCAAACTCGAAGGGATATAAGGTTAATTGTGGGTCTACTAACAGGGCATTGTAGGCTGAATAGACACATGCACCACCTACAACTTGCGGATAGTGCGGTATGCCGATTCTGCAAGGTAGAGGAGGAGACCCCGGCGCACATCCTTTGTGAGTGCGCCGGCCTGGCGAGGATTAGGTTTCTTCAACTGGGGACGGGCAATCCCGAAGCTGAAAGCTTCATGACGGAGCCGCTCTCAGCTTTGCTAGGATTGATTAGGAGGGCAAAGCTGGGGGCTGTTCTGTAACTTAAGGGGATCCACAATGGACCTCAATTTGTAGGTCGCAGTGGAATGAGGCTCACCCCTCTTCCCGCTTCTATTCTATTCTAAGACCCCCCCCGTGGGGACTGGGGCGGGAGTGGTTGTCCAAGGATCAAGCACTCGTAACCCATGGGTAATTTTCCCAGCATCTTCCTGGCGGAGATATACGCTATTGGAAGATGCGTACAATTTAACAACGATAGGGGGATATAGAAACCAGGACATTGTAATCCTTTCCGATAGTCAAACAGCCATTAGTGCATTGAGTGCATCGATTATCAGCTCTAAAATGACCTGGGAATGCCTAGGTAAACTTAATAACCTAGGAGGCAGGAGGAACAAAGTTACCCTTTGGTGGGTGCCGGGGTATGTTGGCATTGAAGGGAAAGAGATAGCCGACGCCCTGGCCAAGATACGCGCTACGACCCCGCTTCTAGGGCCGGAACGTTTTTGTGTGTTCAGCGACCAGCTTCTGTTGGAGGAACTTAGGAAGGAGGAGGAGACGAGGAGATCTCAACTCTGGTACTCTCTCCCCAGGTTTGCGGCAGACTAAGATCTGCTTGGGAAATTATAACCAACGGAGATTGGATGCCTGCATCGGACTGAGCAAAAACAAGCTCCGCGTTCTTACGGGTTTCCTCATGGGGCATTGCCGACTTAGAGGACACCTACCTGGTGAAGCTGGGTTTAGAAAGTGACAGCTCATGCAGATTCTGTGAGGAGCTGGAGGAAACTCCATTACATCTCCTTACAGACTGCGAGGCTGCTACTCGGAGAAGATTCAAGAACCTGGGTAGCTATCAGGTAGAGGAGGGGGATATACCTTCTCTAGAGCCTATCCAAAGCCCTGCGCTATCCAAAGAATTTTTACGTAAACAATATGTGATATCACAGATCAGTGTTACATTGTAAAGAAAGTCGTTGAAACTTTTAGGAAAAACAACATGGACGGTAAAGTTCTTTTATTTCTTCATGAACAAATTTTCGATAATGCACAGTTCACTGTTGTCCAAATGTTTATTATTTCAGGGAAGTTATTATTTCTATCAAGCAAATATAAACAAAACATTCAACATTTATAATCCTCTGCTAACCAAAAGTTCCACTATTAGCTTTTGGTGCAATAAATAACAATTATAAATTGATCAATTGTTCCGTTAAACTTGTATCCTTTTTCACTTTGCCCAAATAAATACAGAGTGGTAAATACATGTCCCAAGGCTGGGAAAATGCTAAGTTGATGTAATACTGTAAATCAGGAGAATACAAATTATAACATGTGAATATGTAAATGAGTATGTTTGATTATGTATGATATGAGTATATGAGCTATATGTCTATGATTGAATATGTATGTGATTATGTTAGTGAATACATCGAACCAAGTTAATAACATTTGAAATGTAAAAAAGTCAAACATTTCTCAGAATTCTGTAATCAATCTTCCTTCCGGTAATCAATTTTCCTGGAAAAAAATCTTTTTAAATAAAAATGAAACTTTTATAACTGACAAAAGAAATTCCGGAGATAGCTGTTTTAGAAAAATCCCCCCCCCCAAAAGCAAAAAACATAAAAACCAAATTTGGAATTGTAATAAAAGGTTAGAAACTGTAATGGAATCAATATTAGTGTGTAATGGAATCGTTTTTGTGTGATTTCCTGGAGTAGCAGAGTCTTGAAGAGGGCCGGGAAGTTTTTTTTTTTTTTTTTTTTTTTTTTTAGTGCACGCGAATTTTATTAAACGGTTTCTTTATATAAAAAATAAACCGTATTTTAACAATAATTTTAAACGTGATAAATGGTAACTAATAACTATAATAAAATACTCAATAATAAATGGAAGATAATAGATGATAAAATTTAGAATGGGTTAAAATAACGAATACAGGCACAACTATGAGAATGATAAGTTGAATATAACTGTGATTGAAGCGTAAACTGCCTCGTGTATATAGACGTGCTCGTATGGTTGTAGATGATATAATAATCCTCGTAGTATATCTAGAGTTTTATATGATACTGTTGTTCACACTCACACAAGATATCAAGATATCTGTCTTAGAGTGCGGCCCCTGTGCGAACTTCGTAGTTTTCTGACCTTATTTAGTGGCCATACTCATCGCGGTGCCTGCCTTTTGATGTGAGAATTGATGAAAAGGCTTTTGTTGTTTGTTTGGTTGACCGGGGCTGTCGGCGGCCAACAGGTTACTGTTTTCACCTTTTGTAAATTATGTTCTTTGGCGTACTTTGCCGATGTAAGATGACGTTGCCTGTCATTACAAAACCCCATAACACTGTACTAAAGTTGTACTTTAGAGGAAAAGCTTAATATTGCTGCTGCTCCCCGATCCCGCAAAAAATAATTTTTCCAGCGAAATTTCGAGAAACAGAAAATCACGAAGTACCAAAAAAAAAATTCAGTAAAAGTGAGCATTCCGGTTGACCAAAATGGATTGCATAGACGGCGGAAAACAAATACTATTGATCCTCTTGGAATTTTTATTTTTAAGATATTTTTGTTCCACATATATACAGACCATTCGATAAAAACATTTTTTTTTTCCGACTCAGTGGGACCTCAAAATATGATCTGTGGGAAGGGACCAAACCCTACGCTATCTAAAGTCTCACTGGGCCCATTATAGCTACCCCAAGAGAAACAACAACAAACTAGGGTCTAGAACAAATATCCAGCCAGACCCGGATCTAATCCATCTAAGATTCATCGCAGTCCTATAACAAATCGGACCTATAATCTTGAGGGGAAATAGCCTAAGCTCTTCCACAGACATCCTCTGCCTTCGACCAAAGGTCCTGAACCTAATCTCCTCATGACTCAGACAAATCTGTCATAAGATGGATGGGTGTTTCCTTCTCCGTCTTCCAGATTCTACAAAATGGATTCGGCGTAGAGTTTGCCAATTACGTAGAGATGTCTCCTTAACCCCCAATGTCCAGTAAGGGATCCAACCAGATGCCTTAGAGAGAGCTCCGGGAAAGACACAGTAACATCTCGCTAATAGCCCTGACCGGACTCCCGATCAGCATTTTGGACTGCCGACAACAAACTGAGCTCATCCTATTGAGGGATGAATGCTGTGAAGTTGTCCATGACTGGAAGCCTGACAGACATGTGCCAGAAGACAAACCAATGAATGGAAGAGAGGCACCTAATTTGACAAACCTATCCACTCCTCATTTCCAAAAATTCCCATGTGACCTAGTGATCATCTCTTCTTCCAGTCTTTTAGAAGATTCTAACACCAACCTGAAAGTGAATACATATGAACCGAGCACCTTCAAAGGAGAGAGAGGTCGGGGGCCAATGAAAGGAAGAGAGGCACCTAATTTGACAAACCTATCCACCTCCTCAGTCCCAAAAATTCCTATGTGGACCGGTGATCATCTCTTCCAGTCTTTTAGAAGATTCTAACACCAATCTGGAAGTGAAGACATATAAACTAAGCGCCTTCAAAGGAGAGAGAGGTCGGGGGCCAATGAAAGGAAGAGAGGCACCTAATTTGACAAACCTATCCACCTCCTCATTACCAAAAATTCCTATGTTACCTGGTGATCATCTCTTCCAGTCTTTTAGAAGATTCTAACACCAACCTGGAAGTGAAGACATATGAACTCAGCGCTTTCAGCGCAGCTTCGCTGTCCCAGCAGATACAAACATCTTTTAAGTTAATGTTACATACCATCTCCTCCAAGATACCATATAAAGATAAAAAAGCACATAGTGTATACAGTTATATGTTTTATTGGCTTTATTTAAAGGGAAGTGATTAAGGGTCTATGGTGGCTTAGATTCTCCTTAGATTTTCTCTTCCAAGGAGCCTCTACAACTTACTGAACGTTGATGGATCAGTGTTGCCTGTAACTAGAGAACACTGCTCGGTTGCCGGCAGTGCACTGAAAAGGCTCCCCTAGAAGGGAAAAATCTAAGGACCGCACTGCAAGGTGTTGGTTTTTATTTTTGTAATTTCAAAAAATTGATATTACTATCTAATATTATGTCTACATTTAAAATCATTTACCAAGAATGAGGGAAGGCAAAGCCTTCAGCGAATAGGCAAAGGGGTTTTTGAGGTTAAGAACTTCTATATATTAAAAAATCAATGTCAAATTTCATTACAACCTTGTTTTTCTTTTTTTCAAATTCGGTTCAGCTTTTTTGAAAAAAAAAAGAAGAAAATGATTGAAAATTTTGCATTTTTGTACTGACATACAAATAAACAATAAACAATTAATTCAAAACTATTTTTATTTAATTATTACAAAAATTGATACGCACTCTAGTGTGTGATAAGGGGACAATAATTTTTTATTATTTATATTTTTTATTTTTGTTTAGTTCTAAATAACAAGTGAATATTTATAATTAATATGTAAATGCGTTGTAACTTATGTGATAATGGAATGTATTTTATATTCCTATACATATATATATATATATGTATGATAGATAAGAATGTGATATGAACTAACTATAGTAATATTGCAAAATATTATTTTTTTTTTTTCATGTTTTGTTTTTATTTTTTAAGATTATAATTTTATCATTTTATTTTTTTGTGCAGTAGATCTTTGATTTTCTAATATTACTTAGAAATGATTAACTTATATTATTTATAATTAATTACTTTCTCTTACTTCATGAAAAAGAAAATACAAATACAAAATGAATTATTGCATACGTGTCAAATATTATTTTGCTTGATTTTACAAAATTCGCGTTGATATTGAATCATTTGTCGATTAACAAGATGATAAATTAGGATTGACAACTACTGAAAAGGAAAATAATTGATAAGACTTATCAAGCAAAGCAATGCAAGTACTGCTACCATTCCATAACATCGTATGAAGAATTACATCAGCAAGAGAGAGCAGACAGACGAGAGAATTAAGAGAGAGAAGGACCCTTTCTGGTACTCTCTGACTTAAGCAGGCTAGAGTGGGAGAACCTGTATATAAGCCAGTGAGAATCTACCTAAAGAGAGATATATATCTGTCTATCAGATTCAACTATACACCGCATCGTGTCATATCTCTACTCTCACCTTTTATTCTATAAAAATCATTACAAGTCCAGTGCAGTTAGTGTAAACTTATAGCTATATTAAAACAGTGTCTTCATATCTCGTTTCTCTCCTCATCAACTCCATTATATGGCGCAACGGAATTTTCTGCAATAGCTACGCAATAAAATGAGAATGTCCTTGCCTGTCTAGAATAGTAAAAGAATTACGAGTAAGAGTGACCCCACCCTGTAACGGCACCTAGATTTCATAAACTTTGTGCTAATAAAAAAACAAGAACGTCCGTCCATCAATCATTACAAACATAAATTTAAAAATGGATATACACATTCTTTTAAGCCCATATTTGGACACACGGCATAGAATTCTATGGCAATGCAAATCAACCTAACCTTAACTGACATCAAACCCTACAATCTAAGATCCTAAGAATAAGTAGTTAAATGCTTCCTTTTACGTCTCCAACCACACACACACACACACACACAATCCACTTCGACCTCAACATTCCATTCATCTCAGTGTTAGCTCAAAATTTCGCTACACAAAATTCCATTCCAAACTAAACTGTCCACACAATCCTTTGATCTAGAATATGTCCACCAGAATACTTCCCAAAAAAAAAAATCCTAGGAGGTTAAAGCGGCGATGGCCAGGCGACCCAACTTAGTGTGTAACGCCGACCTTCTAGGTTAGCTGCAGGCATATAACCAATCACTGGATGGCCGTCTATCATACCTCTCACGCAACATGTACATATGTATGTATATATTGAATAAAATTGCGCTCTCATTACTTTTGCTTTTATAATTGTATACAGTTGCAAAATATATAAATAAATTGACAATAAATAAAGTATATAAGTATATATATATTAAAACCTGATTTACTGTATTATTTATTATTATGTCATTTACGTTTTTGCATTTTTTGTATTAATACATTGGTTAATAATTTTTTCCATCCCCCCCCCCAATTTTATAGTAAAAAAAAAGAAAGGTCACATTTACTTTAATCTTGAACCAGCATCGTTAAAAAAAGTGGTGCAGTTAGTAGCGAAACTTAGTAGCAAAGGCCAGAACTAAGCAGCGGTGGGAACTATCGGCCATGCTGAAGTGAATTACCGAATTCACTTCAATCAAAATTGCCAACTGACAAGCCATGGCCCTTCAAGGGAAGTTGTTGTGCTAAAGGTTTTTATTTTATTTTTTTATATCGATAACATAACATAAAATTATAGCACTTCAATTATGATGTAAATAAATCATAATGTGGCTACTTAGAACTTTTGCTTGTTCTAACGGTGGTGAGCTAGTGTGACTAGTAGCTGAACATTCTCTGATCTGTACAAATGCTTCTGGCGTTTACAGCGACTAGGGACAGTTTAATTGCTTGTTAAAGTTTCTTGAATAATTCTTTGAAAAATAAATTATGTTATAGACTTTTTTTAGGAGCAGTAAACTCTTGGTTGAAAGCTTGAATGGTTGTGTTTTTCTTGGTAGTTCCTTCAATTTTGTTGATTTTTATCTCTTCAAGTATTTTATCTTCTTAACCTTCAAAATTTATTACTGAGACTTGTCGAAATTCTTCTTACCGACTTTTCTGTGTTTCTTAGTGGGAACTAGGCTTCTAGGGGGGAAGTTTGGCTACCAAAGTTATAACCCATTCGTACGTTCAATGGATGTAATAGAGGGCGTAATGTGCTTGGCTGGTTTCAGTAACACCGAGTTCAACGCTTTTTGGCGATTTCTTGAGCAGAGGATTGATTGATTCCATTACACTTCCCTCTAAAGCACCAATTCAAAATATTAACTATAGTAAAATTGCTGAAAGTTAGAAGCAAATTATTGGTTGAGAAAAACAGTAAAAGAAAATGATTGTTTTACTTAAAGTTTTTTTCATTTATATTGCTATATAATAAAAAATAAATTTTTTTAGATAATAGGCAATAAAAAAATTAAAGGTCATTAGGGGGGAGCATGTTATGGCATTATGTCGATGATAGTGGGGATTAATAGGCGAACATGATAAACACTTATAGATTTCTTAGTATAAATTGTGTTTCACTCAATTTAATGTGATATACATGAATAGTCACGGCTAGAGTATATTACGTAATATATTTTTTTCAAGTTGCCATTACAATTTCTAGATCTACAGTGTGAACAGTCACAATAAAGAAAATGGAGATCAATTTAGTGAAAGTATTGATTGCGATAACTATATTTGCAGCGGTATGCAGTTTTAGTAATAGCAGTCACCGGTTACCATATCAATTACCACCTTTCCCAGCTAAGGTAAATATTACTAATTAATTTTAAGTCTTGCAAAATAACAATACATGAAACCTTCATCAGGCAGCTTTGAAACCATTTAGGAAAAAAAAAAAATTCAGTAAATTCGCCCATCCAGTTGATGGATTCTGTTCGAAACCTTCGTGTCTGACACGGTGATAGTACCTAAACACATTATACATATTTTCGTACTCAAACTTTCAGAGAAACGATAGCACGATCGCAATACTTCCCAAATGCTAGAAGTAAGAGAGCTTCCAAATAAAACCATACTACAATGTTGTTATATTAAACCAATCGAGAGTGGAATTTAATATAAAACCTAAAGTCAAGGGGTTTCCTTATATCTTAAAATATGTTATTAAAGTTTAACAAAACATAATATAATGAAATTGAAGGAACAGTTGCATCCACTTATTTGATAGATTTCCTGATCCATTATCAAGAGCCTCTTTTGTCTCTTTGAAAATTTAATTTGGTACGTAAGATATTGAAATTGTAAAATATCCTCATCTTCCATAACCATGAAAGAGTTTTCTCCCATTTGTGACTAATGAACCATGAAATCAGAAGAAGCCCAAATGATCATGTGACTCTAAGGCTATGTCCACATTGGTGCGCTTTCCTTTTCCCCTTCCCTTTCAACTTGCGCTTCCTCTTTCCATTTCAACATGCGTCACGCATGCCTCTTGAGCATTCAATTTGTTGCCCACACTTAATCATCTGTTCAGTGTGCATTTTATCGATGGATTCAGAATGGTTAGTGTATAATTTTGAATTTATTTTTCATAAAACTGTTCGTTGGCGGTAATCCTCTATGAAATCAAGTGTCTCTTCATTTGCAGATATGTCGAAGATATTATTAATTAATATAATAATAGTTTAATTACTATCAGTTTAATAATAAAATTATTATTAAAATAATAATTATTATAAATATTAAAAAAATATCACATAACGAGTGAGATTAAAAGGACGCACAGAATGTTGAACGAAAATCCAACTAGATGGATTCACGTGCGCTATTGCTTGCGTTATAAAAACAAATGCCTACTCGTCTTCAATGAGGCATGCAATAACGCATGCCTTTCATTCATCACACCGTGCGCTACGACGCATGCTCTGTTGAAAGGAAAGTTGCACCAGTGTGGACATAGCCTAAGAGTCATAAAGAATGTGCAGTTCAATAATCCAGACAATGGCTACTTTAAGGAAATATCAACTCGAAGTTAAACATTCCCTGAAACCACAATATTCTATTAGACAATATTGGTTTTGATAGTTACTTAACTAGTATTGGTGGACATTGAGAAAATAGACACTAAGTGAAATGTTAAGAAATAAATTAAATTATAATTACTCATCAGGTTCTAGCTAATTATTAATTACATGTAATTTTTGTTCTTTATAGCCAAGACGGATAGCACGTGAAGCAATGATGATGCCACATCTCGACATGTCGAAAACATATGAAGAAGCAACTATTGATTGGAATAAAATAATGAAACATCTCTGAGATCTTTATAGAATTGATCTAATGGATTTCAGTGCTACTAATTCAATTAACATCATCTATGTATAACATTTATTTATTTGATTTTTATAATTAATTCAATTCAATGTATGTAATAATAATTAGAACATATTTTGCAGACATGTGTTTTATTATATTATACCTGAATGCATATTGTGGGCAGGACAAACGGTCTCTCAAAGACCTTGTAGCTGCATTTTTTAAAATTTAAACTTAACTGAAACACCTGAAACTGAAATTTTTGGAAAATGTTTCAAATACATGTGAACTATCTGTGTAGTGAACATTTTAAGTTTAAAAAAAAACATCGTGAAAAACTATTCAGTAATGTCAAACTTCCGGTTGTCCGAAATCTTGTGTCAGATGCGCGGTGATGCGGTGACATGTAGAGCTATCTGTGATTTTTCTTTTTAGAGATTTTTCGTTTAGTTTACACCCACCCACACACACACACACACACACACACACACACACCAGCGCAATATACAGACAATTCATCAGAGATATTTTCCATGATAGCCTGCTTCTTTTTGTGGTCATTGGCCGGTTTCGGGCGTTCGTTAGTGTATCAACTAAATCTGCTCTGTGCAAATCTATGTTATCATACTGTTTTTGGCAGAAGCATCCTGATGATGGGCGAACGCCCGAAACTGGTCGATGACCACAAGAAGAAATAGGATATCACGGTAAATATCTCTGATGCTTTCAAGCTCTGCGGAACAACCACAACAAAATCGAGACTATTCGGCAGAAATACAGACATTCGGCGTATCAAAAAGAATCATCCGATTTGACATGTTTATATTTCTAACACTAATAAACATATACAATTACTGATTTTTTTGTCTGAAAGGGAAAATCACTCATATCTTTAAAGGTGTTCAATAGATGCACGGCATATGTCTATGCGGTATTCAAATTCGTCCCAAGCTCTAGCGAGCATGTCCTGAGTTACTGATGCCACTGCTGCTGTTATGCGATTCCTCAGATCATCCATTGTTGTTGGTAGCGGAGGCACATAAACAGAGTCTTTGATAAATCCCCACAAGAAAAAAATCACGTATCGTAAGGTCTGGTGACCTTGGAGGCCAGAAATGTAAGGATGCATCATTTTTTCCAGTGCGGCCGAACCACCGGTCACGAATCCTTTGATTTAAAAATTCGCGCACTGCCAGATGCCAGTGTGGCGGTGCCCCGCCCTGTTGGTAAATGAAGTCGTTCGAATCAGTCTCCAATTGGGGGAAAAGATAATTCTCGAGCATATCGAGGTATGTTATTCCTGTAACAGTGTTCTCAGCAAAGAAAAAAAAGGATCGTACACCATTTCCCGTGAAACCGCACAAAACACATAAAATTTTGGAGAGTCTCTCTCTCATGTTGCACAATTTCATGTGGTTTTTCTGTACCCCATATTCTAACGTTATGGCTGTTCACCTTTCCATTTAATGGAACGTTGCCTCGTCGCCAAACACTATGCGCGATACAAAATGTTCATCGTCCATCATCGTACCAAGAACGAAGTTACAAAACTACACGCGAATTTCTTTGCCACCCTCACGAAGAGCTTGCAGTACCTGAAGTCTGTATGGTTTCAAATGTAATCGTCGACGCAACACACGCCAGACGGACATCGAAGGCATGTTGAGCTGTCGAGCAGTGCGGCGAACAGATTTCTGCGAGCTGCGTGTGAAACAATGGCGGACGCGCTCCACGTCTTCATCGGGCACTCTGGGACGGCCCGGTAATTTGCCTTTACACAGACAACCTGTTTCTCGGAATTGTTCATACCATCGTCTAATGCTCTGTGATATAGGAGGATCAACACCATACCTATTACGAAAGTCACGCTGAACAGTTATTACAGACTCACACTGCGAAAAACGTAGAACACAAAACGCTTTTTGTGGTCCTGACGCTATTTTCACTAGGACGGAAGTGGGCGTTCACTCAAGCGCGCTGCTGCTACCTAGCGGGAACCATGTAAAACTTGAGAGTTTCCTCTTTCCAACAGTACGTTGTTGGCGCATTTAGCTCAAATAATAGAATAGTTATGATTTTATGAAATCGGATGATTCTTTTTGATACGCCCGTATTGTTTTCGTACTCAGAAGACCTGAAAAGATTAATTACCGGAGAAAACTTGCTTCGATCCTAATCACCTATTCCAACCACCAGAAGCGATTTCTTACTGAATCCATCCAATTAACCTCAATCCTAATTGCATCAACTACAAAGAAAAAGACAAGGACGCCTATTACCTCTTCTTACAACCACATTTTCCGTCTTCCTTAAAAAAAAAAGCACAGATCCTTAGCTTATTAATATGGCCCTTTAATGAAAGATAAAATTCCCCATGTCCCAACGCACTTATATTTCTAAATACACGGTTATATGATGATGAGATTGCCCTAGAAACATCTTTAGATATCAAGTTGTTTTTGAATGACACCAACAGATTGGGAGAGAACGGGACAATAGTTGAGGATCCTGGGCATTTCAAATGTCATCAGCTCCTATTTCCAAAAAGTAAGCTCTGACCATACGGTACCAGTTAAAAGGAATCTTACTATTTTCAAAAAGTTCTAACAACATACAACAACAAATTTTTGGCAGCCGATCACCAGGCATTAATAGAAGTTTGAGCCACCATCTTAATAATTGTTTAAAAATTCTTAATTTCAAGTGTACTCTTCCTGTCTCTAATCGGACATATGCGTCGGGTGTTGAACGGGAAACGTGTAAAAGTGATTTCAAAAAACTAATTTGTATCCTTTCAACTAATTCTTCATACGGAGCGGCCCAAACTTCAGATCCATACATCAGAACATTTGTGACTAGGCTATCAAAAAAGATATATCTTGGACTGGCAAGTATCACTCTTAGCTGAATTTAGATTATTTAGAACAATAGGTATAGAATTTGAGCTTTTAGAGACCAAATGGGCTGCGGAACGGGCGAATTTACAAGGTGGCGAAAAGGGAATTCCTGGAACAATTACGGTTTTATTATTATTAACTTTTAGACCATTTTCACTACAGTAATTTTCTAAAATTCCTGATTTCTTTTGAACATCCTGCCAAGAATGTCCAACAATAGCAACATCATCGCCATATAAAAGCATAAGCAAGTCCCATGAGGGATCAATGCCAACACTTCACGCCCCGCTACGAGTGAAATTCTCCACTAAATTTGCTATATAAATATTAAATAATAACAAGGAGCTCAATATTTCACCTTGCAGTACGCCGGATGTGACACCAATCTCCCCAGACTACCCAGACTAATGAACACTGTCGCAGAATCGTCGAATCCATCCAATTAACCTCAATCCTAATTGCATCAACTACAAAGAAAAAGACATAGGCGCCCATTACGCTCTTGTTAAAACAACATTTGATGTTGTTGCAAAGAAACAAAAAGATACATCTAATTCCTCATACGGAATTTGGTAGTAAAAGGTGTAAAAGTGATATTTATAACCTACATTTCTACCAAGGAACATATTGAAATGTATTAATACCTATTTTAACCTACTTTAAACAATTTCAGCCAGAGGAGGTCGTGCGGTACAGAGTCGAAGGCGCGTGTAATGTTATGGGTGAGATGTGTGTATAGGTAGCTTGTGTCGTGAGCGCTTAGCGAAAGCCTTGTATGTATATACGGTTAAGAGGATGTAAGTATTTCGAATGAATTAGACCACTGGTAGATTAATTATAAATATATTGGATCTTAAGAGAAATTTATACTTTGAATAACAGAAATAAAACTTATAATAAATTCTTATAACTCAATACTGGTATTAGCTCTGATGTTTTCACCTTGATTTCTAGCACAAGTCTGTCGGAAAGAATGTTTCTCTTTGTTCTTCAGTTCTTCCCCTGTTAGAAGAAGGGGGTAGTACAATGCCAGTAACTGGACTTCCCTTCTACCTGGCTTGCCCTTTTGCAAGAGTATGTCACATATTTTGATAATTTAGATCTATTTAAAAATTAATATATTTATATGTTTCTTGCATCCATCAAATAGGTCTCTCCGCCCATCGCGTTAGTCTGTTGGATAACATCTGAGTTAACAGTATAGTCAGCGTATTTATAAGAGGGCAATACAGCGGTAGTTTAGTGGGTCTTTAGGATTCCCTTTTCTGAATATCATCTTCATTTTTAGGAGGCTCCACGACGTCGGAAATTTTTCCCTCTAACCAAATTTTATTCATCAGATTAAGCAAATAGTGAGCCCACCAGTTATCAGGGAGATATTTAAAAGCTTCGTTTGGGATATTATCAGGGCCGGGTGTTTTATTTAATTTACAACGATCCATAGTTTCAAGGAGTTAATCTAATGAAAATTCAACATCTATTAAGGGTCATAAGTGCTAAAGTAATATTCATCAACGGCCATACCATGTTGGAAACACCGGTTTCTAAATTATACACATACCAACTTTCTACACCTTCCATTCATTTTCTTGTTTATTCAATTTACTATTTTTCTTATAATTACTAACTGATTTGTTTTTCACTTCCTCCATTCCTCATACTTCCCAACTTTTAAATTTTCTTCACTTCTCGGTCTTCTTTGCACAAGTATATCTTACTCCATAACCAAATAATAACCTCCTCTAACATTCAACCCTCTATTTTTCCTTAACAGATATCGGTAACTTTTCAAGTTTTTAATATTTTTTTTATCGTTAAATGTTCTGGTTTTTATTATATAATTTTCTGTATTTCTCTTTGTTTTTTTGTGTATGCACCAAAGGTGTCCGAAACGTCGAATAAACTTTTAAAGATAGAAAGTTTTTTTCAGAGATATTTTCTGTGATAGCCTGCTTCTTCTTTTTCTTTTGTGGTCATTGACCGGTTTTGGGCGTTCGCCCATCATCAGGATGCGTTTTGTCAAGCATGTAGATAACATAGATTTGCACAGAGCAAATTTAGTTGATACACTGGTCTTTAAATGTTTTTTGTTGTGGCCTAACTACGTTAAGAGGTGTGATGGAACCTGAGTGGGGAAAAAACACATGTTTCGGTCGTCATTAAAGGGGCATAATCAGGTACCATCATCCCTCCCCTCTTAACCTAGTTAGGCCCCAAACAAAAACATTTAAAGGTCAGTGTATCAACTAAATTTGCTCTACGCAAATCTATGTTATCACAGTGTTTTGACAAAAACATCATGATGATGGGCGAACGCCTGAAACCACCGGTTGATGACCACAAAATGAAGCAAGCTAGAAGAAATGCAAGAGTAAATAGTTTTGAAAAATATTTTAAGTGAAATAATTTTGGCAAAAATAATGTATTTTAGAGTCAGGTACTATAATTTAAGGTCATTGCTTTTTCTCGGATAGCTAGGCCGCACAAAGGGCTTTGACTAAGCCTTGGTGGAGTTCGAAATTAGTGGGAGAATGTCGGAGGAAGCTCAATGCTTTAGTTCGGAGGGGTAAGGTGCGCCTCTATTGGATACCCGGACACGCGGGAACATAGGGGAATGAGAGGGCAGACCAGTTGGCTAGGGAGGGATCATCTCAACCATTTTGCGGTCCTGAACCAGCCCTGGCTGTCACAAAGACGTTTCGTGACAAACAGATTAGACTTTGGGAGACGAAAGTTTTGGAGAAACGCTGGGGGGACACGCAGGGGTGCCTCCAAGCCAAAAGATTTATAAAGACAAGTAGGCAGGGAACTTCGGAGTATCTCCTGTCCCTTAGTAGGACGGGTCTGAGGATCCTGATAGGGATAGTGACTGGCCACACTTGGGTGTCCAGCCACTTGTTTAATGTAGGGAGGACGTCTAGTCCCATTTGTCAGAACTGTGACGACGGAGTCAGGGAAACGGTGTACCACTCTACCTTTGTCAGTGTCCCCGTTTCGCTGGAACTAGGTTTCGTGTTTTTGGGAGGACATCACTCTCGCATTTGTCTGCGGGAGCTGGAGTTTCGGGATATCTTGGGATACTGTAGATTAACCGGTAAGCTACCGGGGGAGATTTATTAAAGGGATAGGGGGTATCGGGGGGATAAAGGCCACATAGGCTTAGGCCCCGCGCCATTAGGCACCCGAACTACAATAATAATAAGGTCATTGCTGCTAAAGAGACAAAAGCACAGGAATCCGTTAGGAAAATAACAATGCCACTTGGCCAACTGTTTTGTAAGAGAAAATCCCCCAACTGTTTTGTTAGAGAGGGCATTCCTTCAAGACAGTCTGCATTCTGCTTTCAAACAAGAACAGTCTAAAAATAGACATTCAAGCCAGAATATTACTATAGGAATCGCTATCTTAGAATCGGTGGCACTTTCACAATATATTAAGAAGTTTATAATATCTTTGCAAATAACTTGTAGTTATTATTTTATTAGAATATATTTATTGCAGTGGTGACTACTTTTTTATTTCTGATACTTCTCTCTTAAACATATATATGTACTTACAAGCCCCTTTACTAAACCGCTCATGCTACACCAACTACTGCTACAAAACACATAACAACTCATACATTTCATCTATAAAGCTGTTTCATTTGTTAATTTCTTCATTCTCAGTATATTGAAGAAATGAGTGCTGTGTTTATTATCAATGTGAATAAAATAAAAATAATAATTTTGTATCTATGTTTGTACAACAAAAATCACAAGGGTAATCTGATATTTAAATAAAGATATTCTTCAAGTGGTTAGAGAACATGGATTTATATTTCCACCATTATTCCCCCTTTGTAGGAAGGAAAATTTGTTAGGATCGTATTTTTTTTGGTTAGTATCAATCCTATAACAAATATACAGAGGTAGAAAAGTTCCTGGAATGCTTGTTACATACAGGAAAAAGTAAAAGAAAAATCCAACCGGCCTGTTCCTATGTTGGTTTCATTTTTACTTTCTCTTATGTTATGAGAGGAAATATTGCGAACATGTAGGAAGTATATATATGTATATATATGTTTGGAGGTTCGTGGAAAGGTTTTTAGTGCATGCATGGTCTGTATGTGAACATGTATATATATATATGTATATTTATTTATATAAAAATATAATTTCAGAATTTCTTGCCTCGCACAACATTTACTTGCAATATTTTATAAGTTCTACGGACAATTCTTTTTACTTTCTCCTACTGTTTAGTAAGTGGAAGTATTTAATCGTGTCAAATTTTCAATATCCATTTTTCACCGGAAATACACGCTTTTTAAGGTCCTCTGAGTTTTAAATTGCAAGAACCACCATCCGTTATCAATAGCACGTATAGTACAGTACGTTCCCCAGAGAACCCATCCAAAAATAAATTTACCCAAGAAAATATACAAATTACAAATAAAAGTGATAGGTATGTATGTATGTAGATGGTGGAAAGGGCGGCAAAAGGAGCTCTTCTTAGGATCTCTATGGGTGGTGCAGGAGGAGAGGGGGGTCTGGGAGTGAAGGAGTGGCTATCCTCACCTTTGGGCTCTCTTATTCTTTGAAGCTGGGCACCAAAAAGTGGGTGGAACGAGGGATCCGCTCTGTTGGGCATTAAGGAACATGCCATTAAATGGTATACGGATGGGTCTAAGACCCTCGAGGGGATTAGGGCGGGAGTGGTTGGTCAAGGATCAAGCATTCGGAACCCATGGGTAAATTTCCCAGCATCTTCCAGGCGGAGATATACGCTATTGGAAGATGTGTACAATTTAACCTCGATAGAAGATACAGGAACCAGGAGATTGTTATCCTTTCCGATAGTCAAGCAGCCATTAGAGCATTGAGTGCATCAGTTATCAACTCTAAAATGATCTGGGAATGCCTAGATAAACTTAATAACCTAGGCAGGAGGAACAAAGTTACCCTCTGGTGGGTGCCGGAGCATGTTGGCATTGAAGGGAATGAGATGGCCGACGCCCTTGCTAAGATAGGCGCTACGACCCCGCTTCTAGGGCCGGAACCTTTTTGTGGGGTTAGCGACCAGTTTCTGCTGGAGGAACTTAGGAAGGAAGAAGAGACGAGAAGATCTCCACATCCTGGTAATCCTCCCCGGTTTGCGGCAGGCTGGAGCTGCTTGAAAATCCAGCTCCTGTGAGCTTGGTTTAGAATGACACTCATGCGATTTCTGTGGCTGCTGAAGAAACTCTGGCTTACAATCTCCTAACATACTGCGAGAGCATGTGACCAACGTCAGACCAGGTCAAGAACCTGGGTAGCTACCCAGATACTGGGATTCCTCCGGGATCTCAGACTGTGGAAATTATTTGTAGACGGATGTTCAGCTGGGACACTGTTCGGCGTGCTGTGGGCAAGCCGCTGCACCCAGGGGGCATAGCACAATAGACCGGAAGGGTCCAAAAAGAAAAAGAAGAAGAGTGTGAGAACTCTGATGTGTCAAACTAAGTTTTGCTCTGTCATTCTTGGTTGTCACGCTGTCTTAAAAACGCAAACCTGAAGATGGGCGGACGCCGAAACCGGTCGGGGGATGACCCAAATGAAGCAGCTCCCACGAACTAGTCTCTGATGAAAAAATAGTCCCTTGCACAAAAATTTTATTAGAAAATCGTCTGTGTATATGTATTTTGTGTATGTTGGAACGGTAAAAGCTAAAAAAAAGAATCGCATTAAGTTAACTTGATATTCCGTTTAGTCTCACCATATGATCCACACAAATCAAAATTCCTCACCGCAGTACCACTTTAAATACTAAAGTCCGTTTTTGCTTCTCTTTGGGGGGGGGGGGGGATTTTTCTTGAAAATGGCTCCGATTTTCTCTTTAAACTTGGTTTATATCAACTACCCTACTCCCTGAGTTCAATAAAAATCTTCAGCTTTTTATTTGAAAAATGCATTTAAGGGCACTTTTGGGGGAAGAAGAGAAAGGGGTTAGATTTTTCTCTAAAGTGCTATTTCAATTTATTATACAATTCTATCATCTAAATTAATAATAATTAGAATTAAATAGGTTGTTGAAATTTTGAGTTTGAAGAAAATTGGATGACTGGAAGGGCGTTTTTACTAAACAGTATGTTCTCTAAAACGGATCCAACGATTTTCTTAAAACTCGTATTTATTGTGACTAGCTCGTAGATGTTGGGCGATACGATCTTCCTGATAAGGTACGGGTCCTTCGAACATCGGAGCCAGTTTTGCCGCAAACAGAAGCTGCGCGTCGGAGCGGGATGATGGCGCCTCAATGTCTTCTCTCCTACCTGGAATCTTTCTCCCTCCTACGCAAGTTATAATAATGGGCTTGTTTGTTACTCGCCTTATATACATCATCTAATGGAAGACCTAGCGAAAGCTTTTGGAATTACCCACTTCCGTACCCTCCGTATTGGCCTCAGGCTAATCCGGTGGAAAGAGTGAACCGGGTGGCGAAAACGATGATTGCTTCATAGCAGGATCGAACCACAAATCTTGGGACGTATATTTTCGGAATTCGTGTTTGCCTTGAATACCAGCGTCCATGGTTTTATCGGCTGTACTCCGGCTTATTTAAACTTTGGTAGGGAGCTTATGCAACCTAATCCTATCTTCCCACTGGAATACCTTAATGTTCAAGGCTCAGAGCCACCGACTGACAAGCCATGGCGACAGCACCTAGGTAAATCAGAGAGTTCCGGGTGTTAGTGGGGTAGAATTTGTTAAAGGCGAGTAACAAACAAGCCCATTATTATAACTTGCGTAGGATGGAGAAAAGATTCCAGGTAGGAGAGAAGATACTGAGCCGCCATCATCCCCGCTCCGATGCGCACCTTCTGTTTGCGGCAAAACTGGCTCCGAAGTTCGGAGGAGCGTACCTTATCAGAAAGATCGTATCGCCCAACATCTACGAGCTAGTCACACCTGACGGGGTTAAAGCAGGTCGCTCAAATCAAGAAGTACCACGACTAAGGCTCGCCCGAAAGGAAGGGAGGAGATGTAACCATACTCCTAATTCACGCTAGATGGCTGGAGGTACCAGACTTATTAGCCCTGTAAGGCATGATTGTGCCGCTAGATGGCACAGTAGCGCCAGCAAAGAATTGGCAATGAAAGTAGAGCAGTTAAGAAAGATTAACGTATTAAGTGGGTACCCTTTTTATATGAGTTAGCTCGACGAATATGTTGTAATTTCCGTTGTATGTAAGTACGTATTATAATCGTTAACTACCTGTATAAAGATATAGAATACCTGTGCACAGGTGACACGGTATGAGGAATTGGATGATTTCTAAGAGTTTTAAGAATAGTTACTGTTATATGCCTGACTCTATCTATTGTAGTTTTCAACACAATTTGTATTGTTTGCACATTTCAGCTAAGTTTGAATTGATAGGTTAAATAAAACCTGGCGCCCAACTTTATCTTTTCTTTATACCTTAAATTCCTTAATATAATTTAAATAAATTCTTTCTTCTAAATAATTTAATAATTTTGGGGTTACAATAAATAAGTGTAAATGAACTTTGAGAAATAAAATTTCGTGAAAATTGTCGTGTTTAACATCAATTTTATTTTATTTCCATTAGTATAAACGGCCAAATACAAAATGGCGGACACATTTTGGATGTTGCAGTTCTGCATTATTATATTATGCCTTCTTTTTCAATAATGCAATGGTTTTCCAGAATCTAATGAGGTGCGCGTAGGTGCCTAAAAGGGGCAGCCCCATTACGCTAGGCAGACCAATCCGTTTCATCCATACAATTTATATAATTAAGGAATGAAAGTTTTGTTCTGACGATAACCGTGCAAAGGGAGAATGCCAAGAAATGGCAGAAAGACTGAGAGGGGACTCCGAACTGTGGTAAACGACGGTCTAAACGGAATAATGAAGAAAGGTTACAACAAACAGATTTTCTTCCAGCTCCAGAGAAAAAAAAAAATCAAAGACATTTGTTTTTAAGTGCCTACAATCAGGGGGTTCATTATTTATAAATGTAAACCTTGGCACAATAGTTTGCAATAGTCACAAGTTACAATCAGATGCTGATTTATGTTGGAAATATATGATCAGCTACCATTATCAGTATTTCTGCCTGCCTCCGCAAACACCATCCACATTTATATACAAATAGCAAACCAAGAATATTTTGCCACTGTTGACATTGTTTGATTGAGTGATTGATTGATTGATTGAAGTGATTCATTAATACCAAACATAAAATCTGCATATATATAAACACGTACCGGAAGAAATGTTTATAAAAAATGAGTCTACAAATTTTGAAGTATAAAACACTTGGTATATTTACAATTGAATCCTTCACCGTTTTGACTGACTGACTGAAATTTTTAACAATAGCAATATATATTCGTAGTTTGATTTAATGAATGACGTTGCCAAAAATGATCTTAAATCCAAGGCAAAAACAATGACTAATGAGTAATATAATTTATAGATCTGTACGTTCTTAAAGGGGCTTAATTAATGAAAAAGTTAATGGCTTTTTTTTTTTTAAATAATATTTTACTTTAATTAAACTTGACTTACTTTAGAAAAATCTATCAAGTGATTTATGGATTAAAATCATATTAAAGATGTTATAAAACTGTTATAAACAGTGAATTAATAAATCATATTGAAATAAAAAATAAAAAGTTTTGACCTCATGAGGTGAAATAATTGTTTATTTCCTTCAGGCAATATAGCCTTGAATAGAGAGTTTATAATAAGGGTTAGGAAAGGAAGTAACTCGCGATGTTTTTATGATTGCATCGTATATCGTAAATTTATAAGTTATCTATGTAAGATTTATTATTTATCTGTACATTATGATCTATTGCAGAGATAATCTAACTAGAGGTTAAATTTAAAAATTTATTATTTAGTACTACTGGTAATAATTGGTTTATCCTTCCGATTGCAGACAAACTTTGAATTTATACTTTAATTTTTGATGTATCATTATTAGCTTTTTTAATTGGCTGAATGAATTTTAAACATCATTGAAACAGTTCATGGTAATTTTTACCTTGACTTCTACAATATACAATATTTCATTAACTTGAAAGATATTTTCTGTAACAGCCTGCTTCTTTTTTTTTATTAACTTAGCCAAATAAGTATTGCGTTCAAAATTGGAAATTTGGTAGATGTTGCGCAATAATTCATTGTATTCAAGCACAAGGAACTTTTGTATAAGTGTATAGATAGAGTGTATGAATATGATTTGAATCCTTTAAATTACGGCGAACATGCATATCAAAGGGATAACTTCGGCAGGAAGACTGTTCCAAAAAAAAAAAAAACGCTCTCAAAAGAGGATTTATAAACCAGAAAGAAACCGGCAAGATGTCTGTTTGTAAACATTAAAAAAGAAATGTCTTTGATTATTTTATTCTGGAGCTGGAAGAAAATCCGTTGCTGTACGTTTCTTCATTATTTCTTTTAACCTTCAGATCCTTTAGACCGACGTTTAGTGTTCCGTATTCCTGGAGTTTAAGGGTGGCTTTTAACAAAATGCAGCGGAATACGTAACCGGGTCGATTAAAAAAATCAATAGATTGTGCTGATATCAATGAATGTCTCGTTACCCAGAGCTCTGTCGTGCTTAATTAGTTAAAAATCTCGTCACTTTGAGCGCTGACTGACACTTCTTATCGTGTTTTGCGAGACGATGCCAGTAGTAGCATCTAGTAGTTCACATGTAATTGAGTATCACTGACGCTATTACCCCAGACAGCACTCTTTTATCTCTTTTTTAATTTTCTACCGACGTTTCGGCAAATTTATTGCCTTCTTCAGGGTCTGTACAAAGGTTTTAAATACAAATCAATAAAAAATAGAAACAACATAAAATATGAACTTAAAATAAATATTTTCAATATAAAAATTTTTCAAAATAAACTATATAAATAAACTAAATAAAAAGTATAATATATATATAGCACATTTAAATTTATTTTAACCTATTGTCGTAGAACAGATCAATATTAATCTAAATCACAACTATTAAAACTTTGACATTATGTGGCATATATAAGAGTAAAGTATGGAAATAACTTAGGAAATGTACTTACAAAAATTTTCAATTAGAATTCCAGTAGTAATTAATCTAGTTTAACCTGTGATATACCATCTCCAAGTGCTACGGACATTGGATGATTCAAGGTTTATAAAGGGCTAGGAGAGCGGATGGAAAAACCGTGTCTTATTCTATATTAAGACTGTATTTTTCTTAGCGGTTTTAAGTTCATATTTTATGTTGTTTCTATTTTTTATTCTTCCTCTCGGTCTTTTTCCCGTGGGTCTTGCTTCGAGTGCTCTCCTCGGTATCCTGTTTTCCAGCATTCGGTTTACGTGTCCGAACCATCTTAATTGACCTCTGTTCACGATTTGTGTAAGGGGTTCAATTTTAAGACTGTTTCGTATCGCAATATTCCGAATTCTGTCTCTCCTGGTTTTACCCTCGACTTTCCTAAGATACCGCATTTCAGGTGCCTGAATGCGGCTCTTTTCGCTTTCTTTGAGGGCCCAAGATTCGCTTCCATAAGTGAGGATAGGAACATATATTGACTTATAAACCGCCAATTTGGTCTCTTTAGAGACTTCGTTTTTTCCTAAAAAGCTTCTATTTAGGGCGTAATAAATCTTACCTGCGGCATTTAACCTTTGGTTTAATTCCTCTCTTAGCTTGCCCGCGGTCTTAATCTTTACCCCGAGGTATTTAAAAGGAGTATACCTGTTCGATTTGGTGACCCTTACCATGATGCTGACTTCTATGTTTGCTGATCTGGATAAAACCATTATCTTGGTTTTATATAAGCTTATTGCCATATTTCTTTTCTCAAGTTCCCGCGTCCAGATTTCTACATTTTCTTGGAGTTTATCTCTACTGTCCGCGATGAGAACTAAATCATCGGCAAACGCGAAGTGTGAGAAGCATACTGGCTGAAGCTTCCAGTACCCAAAGTGCGTAGTACTGGTATGGTCCTTGCAGCATTTCATTACATCATCCATTAGCAATATGAACAGCATGGGCTCAAAATGTCGCCTTGTCTGACACCCATCTTAGTACTGAATTCTGAGGAGCATACATTAGATGTTCTTACGTAGTTTCTGCACGATTTATAAAAACTCTTGATTCTACAGATTAGTGCTTTGCTCACATTTCTATTGTAAAGGGCGTTCCACAGTTCTTTCCAAGGTACACTGTCAAAAACTTTTTCGAGATCAATAAAGCAGAGGAATAGTGGTCTATCATATTCAATGGCTTTTTCCCCTAATTGGCGAACTGTGAATATTAGATCTTGAGTGCTCCTGTTTGGTCGAAAACCACATTGCTCCTCCTCCAGCAGGGATTCTACTTCCTTACGCAATCTCATCTCCAGAAAGCGCGAGTAAACTTTACCAGAAACACTTAGCAGAGAAATGCCCCTGTGATTAGAGCATTCTCTGACGTCTCCTTTATTTTTATAGATAGGAACTAAGATGGACTTTTGCCAGTCTATAGGTACTTTCTTATTTCGCAGGCTAATTGGAACACTTTAAATAGCAAATCTTCTCCTGCTTCTCCTATGTATCTAAGCATTTCAGGGGCTATCCCGTCGTGGCCAGCTGATTTCCCCAATTTCATCTTTTCCAGGGCGTTCCACATTTCTTCTTTCTCTCCTTCTCTTTCTCTCTCTTCCTCCGCATCCTCTTCTTCCACTGTACTATTTGAAAATTAAAAAAGAGTTCTTTTGTATGACCGTACCTCAACATCCAATTTACAACATTGAATACAGCGGTCGTAACTAATACCAAAAACAACAATAATATATTGACTTCGTATACTAGCTTGCCTGGTATCCTGACTTAAATTTAAATTCCACGAATCCTGACGAAATTTTCCCACTTGATACAGAGAATGCTGAGAGACGCCTAGAAGCTGTGACAAAAGGCAATAGGAGTTAATACTCAGTATTTAGCACCAACCCATTAAAAAAAATATTTTAAATTTCCCATATAATCCTATTTATTTGTTTCATTTTGTAAATCAATTAATCGACAAAACGTTATGAACGATAAAAATTATGAAAAAAATTGTAAACT
This sequence comes from Triatoma infestans, assembly GCA_011037195.1. Lineage (NCBI taxonomy): Eukaryota > Metazoa > Arthropoda > Insecta > Hemiptera > Reduviidae > Triatoma > Triatoma infestans. The sequence goes on from JAAEAF010011461.1 coordinate 42,367, forward strand.
ATACGTAGAAATATTAAATTCTTTTGTAAAGTGGCCGGCCGGAAATCTTTTTGTTCTATGTGGAAATCTTTTTGTGTATAATTTATTCAAATGGTAATGAATAAACTTTATTTACTGAATTTTTCGACGTAATATTATTATAAGCGCAAATAATTACTGCTGGAATTAAAAAAAAAAAAAAAATAATACAAATAAAACTAGATTGCAATTTCTCTTGCGCAATATCGTCCATTTCATTTTTTACGAGCATGTTTGTTATGATTTTAGTGCCAACTTGTATTTCACAATCAATTACGTATTAAAAATGGAAGAGGAGCAATTATTGTAATATGCAGTTCTTGAATAGATAAATTTAACTATTAAACAATTAAAATAGTAGGAGCTCTTTCTATCAACTATTTCTGGCAGGAGCTTTAACTGGTAGGAGCTCTTTCTAGCAACTAGGACTGGTAGGAGCTCTTTCTTGCACACTTCAATTTACAATTTGTCTTCAATTCTTAGAATATTTATTGAATAACTGAGTTAGAGAACGGCTGAACGACAACAGCCGAATATCCCCGAATACCCTAAAATCATTTATAATGGAGAAATGTTTCAAATTAATGTGATAGTTCTATAAGTGTATAATAATATATTAGAACTTCAAAGAAACTAGGTATCTTCTTTATCGAGGAAATTGCTGAAGAAAAAAAAAACAAAACAATAAAGTCCGCGATTCCGATAAGTCCGGAAATTTTGACAATAAATTGAATTTTTATTAATAATATATAGATAATAGAATCATGTAATATATTGAAATGGCACTGTAAATTGTGTTTGGTAGATGCGGGTTTTTTGTTTTTTTGCTTACTCCTAGTAAAAGAGGAAGTATTGTACTCATTGTCAAATCTTTCTATAGCGCGATTTTAACGGAAATATCCGTTTTGGTGTTTCCAACTGCATCCCAAACACAGTGGTTTATGTTGAGCAAATAGTCTGGGAGTGGGTGTGTGTAAAAAAAAAACGAAAATCGTAAAAATTCACAACTGACTCTGACAGATAGGTTAGCGTCGAAAGATCCTTCCCTTCAAGCCGCAAGTACACTGTTTACAGAATATTTGTTCACTTTTTTTGGCAATTTTCTCAAAGACCAAATAGCCTCCCTGTCGATTTTTCTTCAAAACTTGGTGTTCACACTTTTAAATCAACGATCTACAACTTTATTTAAACATTTTCTCTGAGAACATTCAATATCTTAGAGGGATAATATGTTTTCCTCCAAATGCACTAGTTCATTTATTAAACAATTCGGTATCCTAAATAAATTTAGACATTATATGTTGTTGAAATTCCGATTTTGAAAAACTCGGATAACCGGAGGTGCGTTTTTACTAGAAAATATGTTTTTCAGTTTTCTGCTATTTTCTCTAAAACGGTTTCAACGATTTTCTTTAAACTAGTTATGTGACTGTACCTTAAAGTGAGTTACAACTTTTATTGGAAACTTTTTTCCTCCACAGGTGGAGATATTTTAAAGGGCAAAAAAATTTTGTGGAGCACGGAGGGTTATGTGATTTTTCTCAAAATGCTAATACATACAGTCAGTGAGTATATACAATTCTACTATCCCCAAAAATTAATTTGAAATAAACAGATAGCCGAAATTCCGAGTTTCAAGAAAATTATTAAACCGGAAGTGCGCTTTTACTGAAAACTTTTTTCAGTTTTCGACCAATTTTTATTAAATTTCTGTACACAACTATAAAATTTGTCAATTATAATTTTGAGAGCTGGAGTAAGAGAAAGTTGTGTGAGTGTTTCATACCAGATTTTTTTTTTTTTTTAATTTAAGGCGCATCAACATCTATGGTCATTGGTGGCGCCCGGAACCTTCTCAGTACACTGCTAGCCGTGCACAGTGTTCTTTCGTTACAGACAACACTAGGACACTGAGCTGTAGAGGCTCCTAGGATGGATGTGTAGGATTGAGTAGTGTAGCACGAGGAGTAGAATCTCTCTAATGGTAAAAAGATAGAAATGTAAAGAATGTATGCGAACAAGTAGAAAATGCCCTTGTTGACTAGACACTAGCGCTCGTGGCGGTATTGAAGGAAAGCTTGATTGCACTCCGTGAGTTATAATTAGAAAAAAAAAAAATGGAATTCAAAGCAATAATATTATTATGAAATAATTAATCAATACAAATATTACATAATAACAAAAGTTATTATTAGAACATAAAATAAACTAGTGTTAAATATTAGAAACTAAACCAATCAACAATTTACCAAGTTGAAGTCAACTCTTCTTACACGTTATGCAGAGAGTTTACTTTGACGATAGGTGAAAATCCGAAAACCAAAACAGTTCTTCATTTTAAAGGAATACTAAATTTATTTAGTAGGACATAACTGAACTAGACATGTTTGTTTGTTTGTCTCTCCTCCACAAGGCCAACCTTTATTTTATAGAAATTGTTTAGTTAAAGAATTTAACTTTTAATTTTAAATTTCACACCTGTTATTATTTATAATAGTTTTAAAATTTTCTTATTTATTTATAATATTATATTTTTTTTTTCTCCTAATTAATCTATTCGTTAAATG
>JAAEAF010011462.1:0-15099 GCA_011037195.1 Triatoma infestans
AAAAAATTACAATCACCTTTAAGAAATTTATGTTGAAGAAAAACAGGGAAATATAATGTGGAAATGGCAAGGGATTAGTAATAAAAAACAGGCATAAAAAGGGCGAATCAGTTAATGCTCAAAAGTGCCGAGGCTAATCAATACCATAACAAGAAACCTATCATAGTTCTTCCTTGCAGTGCAGCAGAGTGAAATCACTGTTTCGTTCACCTGTGGGCGCCTTGCATGCGGGTCTTACAGCCCTATGTTACGCCAACTGAATCAGTCATGTATTCCTACATATATATCTATATATTAGAAACCTATCATAGTTACTTCCTTGCAGTTGCAGAGTGAAATCACTGTTCGTTCAGCTGTGGGGCTCCTTGCAATGCGGGGTCTTACAGCCCCTAGTTACGCCACTGTACTCAGTATGTATATACATACATATATATATAAACAGAATATATTTTTTTCTAAAGTTGCTTAATATATACGATATTATAAAAAAAAAATATCATTTTTTATTATTTGACGTTACATACTATTGATACGATATTTTTTTGTTAGACTTGCGTCGTTTCTAAATAATCAGCCGGAGATAGTCGAACATTAACGATCGGCTGGTTGCATTTTTAGTTCTGCGCACGCTTCATTCACTTGCTGGATAGTAAAATACCTGAGTCCTGAGTGCCCTAATTTAAAAGTAAGATTTTTTTTTTATTTAAATAGATTTAGAATATTGAACGATAAAACTACCTTAAATAACATGTTTAATTTATTTCTTAACATTTGTTATAATATATCTTAAAATTATTTAGGTTTTTTTTCAAGTTAATAGAAAATTCTGAAAACGGTCGGATAGTGTAGCCATTTTGAAAATTACTAGTTCAAACATCATGTGTCTGTCATTACTTAAAATTATAAAAATACTTTCTCTTTTATCAAAAATCTATTAAAAAAATATTTAAATTTTTAATATAACTTGTTATTTATTATTACAGTGGCCAAGTAAATAAAATTTCTTAGTATGCAAAAACTTTTATAGTCCACATTAAAATGAGTTTTTTTTTTTTTGTTTTTTCTTTGTGCATTGGGAGGCATTTTTACACTTTATATACTTAAAAATTTTTACTCGGTGAGATGAAATTATTAATTTTATAAAAGTAATTTCAATGAAATTATAAATTTTTGCAATAAATTATCTTCAGTGTTTAACTTTAGAAAAATTTCTTCATATCTCTGAGTAATTTATCTAACTGAATCTGTTTTTTATTTTCCATAAGCAGTAACTCAAGCAGACGGCATTTGCCATGCTGTTTACCCTTTGTGTTTGATACTTTTGTGCACCTTAAGCGTACAATGATCAATAATATTGTCAATATCAGTATTGACAATATAACCATCAATACTCGTGCTAACCAATCACAAACTTCGTTACTTCAATAATATTGATCGTGTAAGGTTATATTGTCAATACTGATATTGAAAATATTATTGACCGTGTAGAGGCCGCTTTATATTTATTTAAATAAAGATTATTAATAATAATGTGTTATCACACAGACATACACAGTACTAAGATCTAATTATCACACAGACATACACAGTATTTTAGGTTCTAATTAAAGCCGGCTACACACGTAAAGCGGCGTTTACACGATCAATATTATTGTCAATACCAGTATTGACAATATTTCCATCAATACTCATACTAACCACTATCAATATTTCATTACTTTACACGATCAATATTATTGTCAATACTACTTACTATTTCTGCCACTAGGAGAGTGTATTTACGTGTTTATACTCATCAGTTTAGTTGTTTTTTTTTTAATCTTTAAAAAATGAATAATCGTTCTAAAGCTTGCGTAGCTATTATTTTGGCCCATGGTTATAGTTAGCTCTTTACCCTGCTGCTCACTTTATTAATATTGTATAGAAAACTCAAGGGGGACAGCTCTAATGTTTCTTATTTAAATTACTTCCACTATCGTTCACTCTTAATTAATTCCTTTATAAAACATCGAAAATAAACATTTATCCTAATGATATATTTAATAAAATATAATATAATTTTGGTAATTTTGTGTTGCATGTTTTAGATACATTTATTTTTTATTAACACTAAATCTTTATCTAACATTCCACCAAAATCAGGCATAAACAAGGAAAATTGTTTGATTGACTTTTCATGTAGTCATGTAGTGATTTAATATGCCTACCATTCGGAAGGAAAGTCCTATTTTCTCTCTATATTAAACAGCATGGCATATAAAAACCCTTTTTGAAACAAAAAATTAAATTAACTGCGAAACACTCATACGATTTTTCTAATAGTGCAATTGTCAGAGTTCAAACTGAAATGTTTTCTTAAAATGGAAATTTTAAATTATTGGGCCAGTCAACTTTAATATATTATAGGAGATGTTATTACATAGAATTCTTTAACCTATTATTATAATAGTATCGCTTTTGTTTTGTACAGGTTAGTTGCAACGTTCGATAAAACTATTGAACTGACCAATAATATTGTCGATATCCCCTCCAATTCTCAGTATTGATAGAAAATCTGAATTTCATCAATACTCTTGTCAATACCGACCATCAATACATTTTTTTCACGTTACACGATCAATATTATTGTCAATACTCTAAAGTATTGTCAATATTATTGATCGTGTAAACGCCGCTTAAACTGCATACTTGAACGGTATACATGCGCAGGTCTTTTGCGCAAGTATACATGTGATCCACACGGCTCATGTATACTTGAACAGATAGCAGCTGGCGACTAACGACTATGGCCGAAGACGACGATCTCGCTTTAGCTGCTTTTGTTTTAATTTACCAAGGAAAAAGTCAACGAAAAGATCGTTTTTTGTGGTGCCAAGAAAAAAGGAAAAAGCTATTCACACATTAATTTATTAAGTGAATTGAAATTTTACGCAAGGGACTGGCATAATTATCTAAGAATGGATGAAGAAACGTACCTTCACCTTTTATCACTACTTACTCCTTTAATTAAAAGGCATAAGCAACATCATTTTTCCCCTTATCGTGATAGTCTTTACACTTTACATTCCATAGACACGGTTCGCTTTCATAGATATGAATAAATTGATCTATTTATTTCATAGATAAAAATAAATTGATCTATGCCCCTTCCTAAAATTAACCGACATAATTATTTATAAATTATCTTTTTAATAATATATAACCTTTATTCACTTTTACTGACTGAGAGGTTGCACAATGACGTTTTAAACATGAACAAGATGGCGCGCACAAGTATGCAATATGAAATTTTAAACATTTTCTGACTTGTGCAAGTTTTCCATACAAACGATCAAGTATGCCTGTACAAGCGGACTGCGCATGTATATCGTTCAAGTATGCAGTTACGTGTGTAGCCGGCTCTAATTAAGACAGACAATACCAAGGTTTAATTAACACTCACTCTAGATTGCACTTTTTTTTTAAACAGCCGTCTCCGAATCATTTTTATTAATATATTTCCCATATGTTTCTTTTGTTAAATTTAATTATTGTTTACTACATAATTGGCCATCCTGGTCTTAAATTGTCCTCAATTTATTATGTACTCCCGTAGGTTATGTGGCGGTTTCACTCTCTTCCTCACACTTCTTTTCTGTATTTGATGAAATTAGTATTCAAGTTTTGTGACACAAATAAAAATCATAAAAAAAATATAAAAATTGTTTAATAAAATTAATATGATTTTCTGAAAAAATATTTTCGTTTGAAATATTAATAAAATAGCTTAAATTTCAAAGCTACTAAAAAAAATAATTAAAATAATTTTAATATAATAAAAAAATAAAATAAAATAAAAAATAATATGAATTTTACAAATTTTTTTGCTCACAATATGTAGAGTACGAATCGGTATCTTCATTACTCCGTTGCTATTTTTTGTAAAGTGGTCTTCTTACAACGATTTCCGGGCAATAGCGTTACTGGCACTGAGGGTTTTACTTCGCCGGAATCTTGGTGTCATTGATGTAAATATTCAATCGGTAATAAATTATTCAATCAAACAGGATCCGATTGCGAGTGTTTAATCTTCGAACGAATACTGTTTACCGGTCCTACCGATTGCATCAATTAAGTTATTAAATTCAAATATTCTATTTAAAAAAAAAAGAAATTTATTTAAAAAGAAATTACATTATACAAGACTGAAAGCTGTGGGAAATTATGATATTATATAGGAAATTTGAAAGGATATATATACAAACAGAATATATACTTTTTTCTGAAGTTGCTTAAAGTTATGTCCACACTGGTGCAACTTTCTTTCAACAGAGGCATGCGTCGTAGTGCACGGCGTGATGAACGAGAGGCATGCGTTATTACATGCCCCACGGAAGTTGAATGGCCTTTGTTTTCATGACGCAACCAACAGCGCATGTCCAGCTACTTCGATTTCCGTTCAACATTCTGTCTTTTGGTATCGCTACGTGTTGTGTTTACACTTGTATAGGTTATATTTATATAATTAATTTCCAATATTATTTAATTATTATTTTAATAATAATTTTATTATTAAAAAATTATTATTATTATTTATATAATTTTATTTATATTAATTTTTTTAATTTTTTTTAAATATTTATCATAATTTTATTAATAACTGATAGTATTAAACTATTATTATTATTATTAATAGTATCTCCGACATGTCTGCAAATCAAGAGACACTTGATTTCATTGAAGATTATCGCCAACAAACAGTTTTATGGGATATAAATTCAGAATTATATACAAACAAAAGTGCGCGAAGTGATGCCCTGCGTTTCTTGGCCCGAAAGTACAATATGAACAATACGGCAGTGAAAAAGAAAATCAAAAGCCTACGTTCATATTTCGCCAAGGAATATCAGAAAGTAAAGCAGAAGAAGACTGGATCCGGTGCTGAAGATACTTACATATCACCTTGGTTTGCATATAAAGCTCTTCTTTTTATAACCAAAACAGTAACTCCGAACCAAACCAAGGAAGTTGGCGAAAATTCACCAAAGAGTGATACTCCCAGAGAAATGTACACAGTAAGTTAATTCTTTATAATATGAATATTTTACTATCTTTATAATATTAATATTTATTATTAAGTAATTTCTTATATATTTCACTTCCTACTTAATATACCTTACCAAATCAAAACGTTCTTTCGCAAAATTGGAATAGGAATGTCACGAGTTTGTGTAGGATGTAAAGAAACGTTTACATGTACTCTGCTGATATTAACTTTTCAACAGTATCATTTATTTTATTTTTTTTACATAGTAATCTGAACTTATAAAATCAGGATTATAAATACTTGTTTTGAAATGGGACTGGGCCTAGATCCTTTAATTCTTCGCTGCTATCGTGGGGTTCCGTAGTACTTGTTGTAGAGGTCTCATACCGTTATCACTGGAAGTAACTTCTCTCCATGTGTCATAATCATAAATAATTCACCAGTGCTTTCATCCTCATAATCAAAACTTCCAGGAGGTGAATACTGTTTTGCTACATCCGACTGCGCCCGGAGAAAGTTATGAAGCAGAAGACTAGTTAACACTATATCAATCACAGTCCCAATAACTTCAATTTCCATGGGCTTACAAAAATTCTGAACGCTGATGCCATCAACTTCAACGATTCTCCTTACTCTAGATAGCCTGTAATTAAATACTGTTTTCGGCGAACCCTTATTAAGATCAGTTGCAAATGGTTTCATAAGATGATTGTCCAATGCAAAAGCGTCAACAGCAACTATAACATACGATACTTGCGACCCGGTAGAGCTGCACTTGGCGGGAAATTCACGCTGCTACCTGCTATTTGTTTGTATAAAGTGGTGTTTTTGAATACACCTCCATCTGATATTCGACCCTGGCATCCAACATTCGCCTATATAAAGCGGTAGTTTGCATCAGCAAGGAAAAGACGAACAATGCTATGAATACCTTTGTAATTGTAAATTGCGGACACTGCATTTTCAGGTCGCTGAATAACAACATGTTTACCATCAAGAGCACCCCCACAGTAAGGGAAGTTCCAACGCTTATCAAAGTCCTTTGCAATCACCTTCCAATCTTCCTCCTTTGTAGACAAAGAAAATGATATCATTTAAGTTAAACAAAAAATTAATATAGAAATTTAAATTTCTTTTTTAATCTTGAAAATGGAAAGTTAAAATAATCTTAATTAATTGTTTTTAAGAAATTAATTTTATACAAGTTTATAGTTCACTTATTGCTCATCGAATATTCCTAATATTCCTAAAAAAATAATTCCCAGGATTTACATTTTTATTTTGCCTATCTACATTATTTCAATGGTTTTAATTTCTTATTTCAGATTGCGTCAGATGAAGAGATAGCTAATGATAAGGGCTCTCTCCAAGAAGAGCCTTCTTTTCTGAAACCCATTTCCAGCAAAAGAACAGCAAATAAAACGGCGAATGCCCAAAGAGAAGACGAGGCTTTCAAATTATTGAAAGTAGCTGCCAACCAATTAAACCAGCCTGAGGATGAATCGGCTATTTTCGGGCTAATGGTGGCCACCAAAATCAGAAAATTGAGCCCCTTCAATCAAGCGATTGCTCAAAATAAGATCAATAATTTACTGTTTGAGTTGGAAATGGAAGAGATGACTAGTGGTCCGTTGTGTACTCTTCAACGACATAGTTCGACGGCATCCTGTAGTCATACTTCACCAAGTGATTCTACGCATAGCAATTTCACGGGTGAAGAATATTCTCCACCTGTGTTTCCAGAAATGAATTCTAAACGTAGATGCCAACCTTCCACTTCTCAGAGTACATCTGAGACAATACGGGAGTAACATCAGCAAACATCAGCAAGAGTTTTTTAATTTTAATTGATGGGGCAAAATTTTCTAATGAGAAGGAAACATATTTTTTAAACGATTATTTTTTTTTATGTATTTTTGAAAATATAATTTTGTTTACGTATTTTTACTATGATAATAATTCTTTTTGTTACTTACCTTTATGATATCCTTCAGTGACTTGATGAGGACCTTCAAAACTTCTGGTAGCATTGCAGATATGCTTTGCTTCGATACTTTGCATAAATATGCCAAAGACGTTAGTGAATCGCCAGTAGCAGAGAAACCTCAACGTTAACCAGTAGCCTCATTTCAGGTGGAATAGCATCTCGAAAACGAGTATTCTTCTTTGAAATAATTGGCTCTATCATTCTTAACAAGTTGTAAAAGTTATCCTTCGACATACGTGTAAAATTCCGAAATATGCCTAAGTCAAGCTGAAGTTCTGTGTACTAGTCCAATATTTCGTTTTCTGTAAAACTGCTTTGTCCACAGGCCTAGCTGCTCTTTTCTTTTTCGTGCACTTGTAAAAAACATATAACCTGCACAAACAGCTAATGCCTGAATCCATCGATAAAATACACTCTGAACAGATGATTAAGTGTGGACAACGAATTGAATGCCTCAAGAGGCTTGCGCGAAAGGCATGCGTGACGCAAGTTAAACTGGAAAGAGGAAGCGCAAGTTGAAAGGGAAGAGAAAGAGGAAAGCGCACAAGTGTGGACATATCCTAAATATAACATATAAAAAACCAAATATTTTGTCATAATTTGACGTTTCTTACTAAGATACGATATTTTTACTTTCTCTTACTCCTAGAAAGGAAGTATTGTAATCGTGTCAATTTTCGATATCGAGTTTTCACCGGAAATATCCGTTTTTGAGGTCCCCTGAGTCCAAAAAAGTGTTTTTAGCAATGGTGTGTGTGTGTGTCGTGTTGTGTGTATGTATGTGAACAGCATAGCTCAAAAACGAAAAATCGTAGAAAGTTCAAACTTGATATTACGTTTAGGTATCACCATGGGATCTGACGGTGCGTTATGTGTCAATATTCCTCAACCGGAAGTACCACTTTACTAGTTGTTTTTTTTACGTTTTTTGCAATTTTCTCAAAAATGGCTCCGAAGATTTTCTTTAAACTTGCTATATCAACTACACATACAAGAGCTACAACTTTTATTTGAAACATTTCTCCAGGAAAATTCATTTAAGGGCACTTCTGGGGGAGGGGTGGGGTTAGGTTTTCATCTTAACTGCTGTTTCAGTATATTAGACAATTCTGTCATCTAAATAATGTTAATTAGAATTAAATATGTTGTTGAAATTCCGAGTTTGAAAAAAAATAGATAACCGGAAGTGCTTTTTTACTGAAATATAATTTTCAGTTTTCTGGTATTTCTCGAAAATGCTCCAACGATTCTTTAAAAACCAGCGTTGTTAACTATACATATAAAGAGCTACAACTTTTATTTGAAACTTTTCCCCTGATAAATTCATTTAAGGGGACTTTTTGGAGGGGGGTTATGTTTTTCTTTAAAATGCTATCACAGTTGATTATACAATTCTGTCATCCAAATTGAAATAACTAGAAATTAATATATGACCCAAATTCCGAGTTTCAAGGAAATTAGTAAACCGGACAGTTTTACTGGACAGTGTTTTCACTTTTCGACGAATTTCATTAAATTTGGTACACTAACTATAAAATTTGTCAATTATAATTTTGAGTACTGGAGTAAGAGAAAGTTGTGTGAGTGTTTCACACCAGATTTTTTTTATTAGACTTGCGTGATTTCTACATAAATAGCCGTAGATAGACGAACATTAACGATCGGCTGGTCACATTTTTATTTCTGCGCACACTTCATCAGTTTTGGGTCTTTATATGCGTCCTTTATAAGCTCCCTTATTTGTTAAGGTAACATTTTTACTTTCTCTTACTCCTAGTAAGAGGAAGTATTGTAATCGGTCAAATTTTCGATATCGAGTTTTCACCGGAAATATCCATTTTGAGGTCCCCTTTTATAAAAAGTGGTTTCTAGCAAATGGTCTGTGTGTGTGTGTGTGTGTGTGTGTGTTGTGTGTGTTGTATATATGTTGAACATCATAGCTCAAAACAAAAAAACGTAGAACGTAAAACTTGAATATTCCCATTTAGGCAATCACGTGTGATCGAACACTCCGTTTTCTGTCAAAATCCCAACCGAATATCACTTGACTATTGATTTTTTCTTTTTTTGCAATTTTCTCAAACTAGGCTCCCGACGATTTTCGTTTAAACTCGAAACATCACCACACATACAAAATCTACAACTTTTATTTTGAAACATTTCTCCGGAGAAAAGGCGTGAAGGGCACGTTGGGGGAGGGGTGGGGTTAGGTTTTCATCTAAAGTTCTATTTCAGTTTATTTTACAATTCTGTCATCTAAATAATGTTAATGAGAATTAAATATGTTGTTGAAATTCCGAGTTTGAAAAAAATCGGATAACCGTAAGTGCGTTTACTTTACCACTTTACTAAATGATTTATTCACTTTTTCAAAATTTTCTCAAAAATGGCTCCGACGATTTTTATGAAACTTCGTATATAAACTAAACATGCAAAGATCTACAACTTTTTATCTAAAACATTTCTCTGGGAAAATTCTTTTAAGGGCACTTTTAGGGGAGGTAGGGTTAGATTTTCATCTAAAGTGCTATCCGAGTTAATTATACAATTCTATCATCCAAACATAAGTATTTATAAATAAAATGGATGCTATGCCAAGTTTCAAGAAAATTAGTAAACCGGAAGTGCGCTTTTACTGAACAGTTTTTTCAGTTTTCGACGAATTTCATTAAATTTGATACACAAACTATAAAATTTGTCAATTATCATTTTGAGAACTGGAGTAAGAGAAAGTTGTGTGAGTGTTTCACACCAGATTTTTTTTATTTAAATAGATTAATTTTGTATATTGAATGATAAAATTACAATACATAATATGTTTTGTTTTTTTAATTTAAGGCGCTTCTCTCACTCTCTCTCTGTTCTCTCGCTATAGACACATAACATGTTTAATATATTTCCAAACATTTGTTATAATTTATTTTAAAATTGTTGAGGTATTTTTTTTTTAAGTTAATCAGAAAATTCTAAAAACGTTGTCGGATATTGTAGCCATCTTGAATATTAACTAGTTCAACCATCACGTGCCTATAATTACTTAAAATACTTTGTATTTCATTAAAAATGTTTAAATTTTTAATATATCTTATTATTTATGTTTTACCATTGTTAATATTGGCCAAGTGAATAAAATGTTTTAGCGTGCTAAAATGCCGGGCATTGCCAGGCATTTTTTTTTTACACTTTATATTCACGTTTTATTGAGTAATAGTTGGAATTTTTTAATTTTAATAAAACTAATTGGCGGTTAATTTTCACAATAAACTTTACTTCATTGTTTCAAACTTCAAAGATTTTGTACGTAATTTTTATTTCATTATTTCATTTTTTCATAAGTATTTTAAATCCTATCCACTCATTTATTTCTCCACTAAATTTGTTCAGCTCTAATTTAGGTAATCGTAAACATTTTTTATTAATAGAGCTAACGAAACCTTCTATTAACTGATCTGAATTTAAACACTACTGTTCCTTTTGAATTATTTATTTTTCTATTAGAGCTTTTAAAGTTATAAATCTGTCTTGATATACTTCTACTATCATACTCTTCACTTATTTGTTCATCAGTAACGTCTGGCCAAGCAGCGGCAACCAAGAGGCATGGCACAATAGACCGTGAAGGTCGCAGTACGGTGGGCCCCTTCTAAAAAAAAAAAAAAAATCTGGTGTGAAACACTCACACAACTTTCTTTACTCCTGTTCTCAAAATTATAGTTGACAAAGTTATAGTTTGTGTACCAAATATAATGAAATTCGTCGAAAATTGAAAAAACTGTTCAGTAAAACGCACTTCCGGCTAACTAATTTTAAGTAAAGGTAATTAAGTGCGAAAATTGAGTTTTCAAAGCCCGATTACTAAAGTGTGAATTTCAAAAAAAATTACAATAATTTAAAATTGGCCTAAACAAAAAGTGATTAGGAGTAGCAATTTTAATCGATTAATCTTTTCCAGATTTTTAAGGAGCATGTTAAAGTTTTTTTGGCTCACCTGAAAAATTTAGATTTTGTTAGTTAATGACTTTTACCTCCAAGCAGACGATATATTAGTTCCGGTGGGTGGCAGCGGACATGTCTCGAATATAAAACCCAGCTCTGGCTAGTGAAACATCTGCCAGCAATAATAAAAGAATGATGAAGTGATTAGTTTCATATAAATTTTACTAAAATAATTAAATTTTTACAATAAATTAAATGACCTCTACTATCTAAACATTTATATTTTCTTGATAGTTGATGGGAGAGCAGTTTACTATGGGCGGAACAATTAGGTCTTTTCGAAAAACAATTGAAGGACATCCTCTTTCATATAAGGCGTATAATGGTGACTGATAGTTTGATAATGTTCCAGGTACTATACGAATAAATGGATGATAACCCAGACAATACGGTGAAGTTTAATAAGCGTTCAAAACTCCTCAGTAACATATGACTATTCTAACTTTATGTTGTCTGTCTGTACTGTAAACAAAAAAAAAAAAATCACAATTTAACAAATCTAGTAAATTACTGAAAATATAAATATGTATATATTTACAGGGAAAAAAAATTCTGCCTTTTTTTTATTCAATCACCTTTAAAATCTCAAGTACATGAAAATTACTGAAAACTTCGTCAGTTTATACAAAGCTAAACTATAATCTTGCAAAAGGTCAAAGTCCATCCCTTATTTTAACGATATACACCTAAGTAATCACACTGCCAGAATCTATCCATTCATGCTGTAGTTGTTTATTGTAGGTATAATAAATACAATTAACGTAACATTAAATATATTCCAACCTATGGCTACTTTCAAACCAAAATCCAGCCAGACATCTATACTAGCTTACGTTTTCTGATTTGAATTAAAATCAGTTATACGTACCTCCTATCAGATCAGTCTCAGTTATCAGATTTAGATAGGGAAAATTAGGAATTAAGTACGACTATTTAAGCAATGATTTTTTTTTTAATGGTACTAAGGTATTTGTTTTTCAAATATTAGGAAATAAATGAAAATCAAAAGATATGTTATAACTATATAGAAAACATCATTTTAACAACAAATCATTTTCATAACGAAAGGGTAATAAATAAATAAACCCAGTGTTACCAGGTTGGGATAAAATTTGAAAATACAATGCAGCCAAATAAAAATTAACATATATTTCTTGAATAAATACGTGTTATAAATATTACAGATTTATCTAACATTCAAACGTGAAATGAATCCTTTAATGGGTGAATGTATTTTTTAGCGCCACCCTCCAAAAGAATCGTGTGAAACAGTTTCTGCAGTTTTTTTTTTTTTTTTTTTTTTTTTTACTTTCTCTCACTCCTAGTAAGAGGAAGTATTGTGATCGTGTCAAATTTTCGATATCGAGTTTTCACCGGAAATATCCGTTTTGAGGTCACCCTGAGTCCAAAAAAGTGGTTTTTAGCAAATAGTCTGTGTGGGTGTCTGGGTTTGTGCATGTGAACAGCATAGCTCAAAAACGAAAAAAGTAGAAACTTGATATTCCTTTTAGGTATCATCATGGGATCTGACAGTGGGTCATCTGTGAAAATTCCTCAACCGAAAGTACCACTTTACTAGTTTTTTTTTTTTTTCTTTTACTTTTTTGCGTTTTTCTCAAAAATGGTTCCTACGATTTTCTTCAAACTTTTTTATATCAAATATACATACAAAGGCCTAAAACTTTTATTTGAAACGTTTCTCTGGAAAAATCCAATTAAGTTAGTTATGGGGGAGGAGTGGGGTTAGGTTTTCATTTAAAGTGCTATCGTACTTGATTGTTATACAATTCTATCATCCAAACAAAATTAATTATAAAAAATAGATGGCCAAAATTCCAAGTTTTAAGAAAATTAGTTAGCCGGAAGTGCGTTTTACTGAACAGTTTTTTCAGTTTTCGACGAATTTCTGGAGTTTCCCCAAAAGTGTTTCAGATTGCAGCCTATAACTTTGAAGGAGAAATAAAAACCAAAGAATTAGTTTTTAAAGCCCTATTAGGAAGCAGTGAAAAGAATGTGGTAATATTGCTGGGCTCTCAAGATACCATCATTGCTGTCACCGATAAGAACCCAGTACTTCCAGAATCACATTTAATGTCAGATATTGCTACGTGAGCATTAACACTGGAATTAGACAGACTTTCGATTGATATCTGATCACTGCAGGATATGATGAAATGATCAAATTAAGAGACTTGTCAAGGAAGAGACTCCTCGAATAAAAAAAATAAAAAATAAAAGAGATTTCATTGCTTGCCATTTAGGTAATCTAACATTTTTTGCCCTGAAAGTGTTTCTTTGCCAAGCCGTATCAATCTTTGCTCACCGAACTTAACACAGAGAGCAATAAAATGATAGCTTGGGTCAGGTAACATCCTTCCGCATAAATGACACATTCTTCTTTTTCATGTTGAAATGGCAACAAGGACTGGACCAACGTTTAGCATACTTACCCGAGCTCTAATGATCCATCTCACAACATTCAATGATATTGCTTTTATTAAAGGATTGTAATTTTATTCTGCATTACTTTTTGGTATCTTATTTGCTGCATCTAAATTAAAATAATATTTTTTAACTTAGTAATTCCAGAAAAGAAGTTTTTGACGGGTTTCGAAATGGACTTGAAAAAGCCTTTGAGTGAGACCTCTTCTTCATTGTTTGGTTAAACATCGTTGTTAATAAAACTGATGCAAGACTAAAGACCTATCAGCACTTGAAGTGCTGTTAAAAGTTACTTTTATTTGGAAGTGAGCTACGTGAAGAAACCATGTATTTATTTTCCGAAATATAAACATAAACATAAATCCCTATTGCCAATTAGCAACCTCGATGTTTCTCCAGTATCATGACAGACTTTTCTTTGGCGCGCATATAAACATCCCATTTCCAATTATACTACTATAGTATACAGCTGCTCTACCGTCTCAACATAGATTAGTAAAGATTAACAGAGGACATCCATTCTGGGACATACATAGTACATTCGGATGGATGAGAAATTCAAATCCGTCTGCTCTATTGGGTTAGTCAAGATAAATAAAGTGTGTCGTTTTCCTTTTTAAGAAGAGTTGTTTTTTTTTCAGCAGAGCAAGATTTCCGTTCCAAACGT
This sequence comes from Triatoma infestans, assembly GCA_011037195.1. Taxonomy (NCBI): domain Eukaryota; kingdom Metazoa; phylum Arthropoda; class Insecta; order Hemiptera; family Reduviidae; genus Triatoma; species Triatoma infestans. The sequence goes on from JAAEAF010011462.1 coordinate 14,119, forward strand.
TATGACCATTGTACAGCGCAGAATTAATTCCACAGAGCAAATTTCTAGACCCTTCATCTTATCAATTTTTATTTGGTGTTTGAAGTGTTTCCATTCCACGTGACGATTCATTGGATAAAAGGATGCCACTTGGGTTTGAAGAGTTTGAGATCTATTCGGTATCAGTGTCTGAATGTGGGGTACATATCGACGGCAATGGCTGGGGGTCCTCCTTTGAATGTATATCCGCTTAAGCCCCACTTGGGCCCATTATGCTTCCCTGGTTTTCCCCTCAAATCAATCCTGCCCATCAATGAATGAATCGCCAGAGCTGCTTTTATCATCAAGTTCACAAATGGATCGGGGGTTAGGGGGAAAGAATTAGGTGAGAAATGATGTTAACGCTTTCTACACCCACGGAGAAGAAAAGCACCTGCAGGGAATAACTTTTATAATGTTGCAAGGTATGTTTGCTATCCGCCTCCTCCCAGGGCACTAGATCGGTAGTTGGATGCAAAGCCCGCATGAAAATAGGTTTTACTTTACTTTTTAAGAACAATTGTTCCATTTGTTAATCCATAGGAACAGGAAAGTGTGACATACCACGTGGAAAGTAACTTTTTAATAGCTTTTACAAATCGTGGTTTGGGGCAGCCGAATTCTGAATCTCTGCTCTACAGAAGTACGAAAGATTTTAGGTTTCACCTTAATTTATCGACCAGTTTATGTTCCGCATATATTATCAACTCTTCTTCAGGTCTTTGTTTACAAACTTCTGAAAAATTGAAAACATGCTGAGAGGGGCTGTGCTTCAACGTGGAATCACCTTTTTAAATTATCAAAGCTATATTGATCCATGATATCGACAAAGACCATTGGCTAACGAACGCTCCTTTACTGTGAGCTGTCATAGGATGTTTCCTGTAACTAATATTCCCGTCACTTGACTTAGCATGGTTTGCGGATTGAATTGTGTACGAGAAAGAAACATGGGGTCCACGA
>JAAEAF010011463.1:0-12566 GCA_011037195.1 Triatoma infestans
ATTAACCTTTCTCATTACTCTCACTACTATTTTATGTATTTTAGTGTAAATTCCAGGCAGTTTAATGCTACTTTTCTATTAACAGTATTTTCAACCCAGTACTTCTAGTTTAATTTATCAATACAAACCTTTTCCTATCCGTCTCGCATAAGAAACTGTAAATGGATCGTTTAATTTGATTCCTGATGTAGTAGTATGGTTCTTGAAGAGGGCGGCAGTTAGTTTAAAGCAATTGGAAGTTAATATGCTCGAATTATTATACGGATTTATAAAATAAACTGTATTTGAACAATAATTTTAACGTAATAAATGATAACTAATAACAAGAAATATAGAAGAAGACGAACTAAGATGCACAACTAGAGATAATAAGTTTGAATAAAACTGTATAGGGACGCGTAAACTGCTGCTCGTATATGAAGACGTGCTCGTATAATCGTTTATGATATAATCATCCCCTCTTTCAATGGGGCGAGTTTATATATTGGTGTTGGCCACACTCACACCAAGACATCTGTCCTAGTGTGCGACCTTGTGCGACCTTCGTAGTTTGGTTACCCGATTTAGGTCAGTGGCCAGCCTTATCGGCGCTTGCTTTTGATGTAAGGGTTATTTACCCTTGGTTGGTTTGTTTGGCTGCGGCATTGTTTTGAAGTCAGTCAGCTGGCTAGGCCACTAGTTGTAAATCATTCTTCCACTAGTTGTAAATTATTCTTTCTTTGTTGAGTTTGACATTGCTATGACTTTGCCGATGTCAATGACTTTGCCATGTCATCACATCCTGTTTATAGTAATTCTATCTATTATTCTAGAAAATCTGGTTTTGTGTGCTTACTGGAGAAGCAGGGACATTAGGTTTTCCTTTGTAAGGACTTCTTAGTATATTGTAAGGTTCCACCACCTGGTGAGAGTGAAGAGTATCTAGCTATACAGTAGGAATTCCATATGTGAAGACCATCTGTCAGTGTGAAGTGAAAGTCTTATGAGTTTTTAAAAGAAACAAAATCCTTTAAAATGTTCAAGTAATTATTTAAGAAAAATTATGAGTAATAAATGCAATTCCGACAAATAAAAAAAATAAACAAAAGAGCATTGTGATAAAACTTGTACAAAATTCGATACTGGGATAATGAAAGATTTCGATAATCGGATTGATGAAGACGTTACCAGGTGTTCTGCTGTATATGCATATTCAGAGAGATTCTGTCTTAAAAACCAACAAGTCAATTGTAGATTTCCCGCAGAGCATATTTATCTGCAATTAAATGCGCTAAGAGAAAATCGTGTGATTCATTCCAGATTTTTACTTTCTCTTACTCCTAGTAAGAGGAAGTATTGTAATCGTGTCAAATTTTCGATATCGACTTTTCAACGGAAATATCCGTTTTGAGGTCCCCTGAGTCCAAAAAAGTGGTTTTTAGCAAATTGTCCTGTGTGTGTGTGTGTGTGTGTATGTGAACACCAAGTACTCAAAACGAAAACTGTAGAAAGTTAAAAACTTTATATCCGTTTAGGTATCACCATGGCATCTGACAGTGCGTCATTCTGCAAATTCCTCAACCGGAAGTACTATTTACTTTCTTTTTTTTTTTACTTTTTGCGTTTTCTCAAAAATGGCTCCAAAACGATTCTTTAAACTTGGATATCAACTACACATACAAAGAGCTACAACTTTTATTTGAAACATTTCTCCGGAAAAATTCATTTAAGGGCACTTTTGGGGAGGGGTGGGGTTAGGTTTTCATCTAAAGTGCTATTTCAGTTTATTAACAATTCTGTCATCTAAATAATGTTAATTAGAATTAAATATGTTGTTGAAATTCCGAGTTTGAAAAAATCGGATAACCGGAAAGTGCGTTTACTTTACCACTTTATTAAAGGATTTTTTTTTTTTTTTCACTTTTTCGCGATTTTATCAAAAATATCTCTGACGATTTTCTTGAAACTTCTTATATAAACTAATCATACAATGATTTACAACTTTTATTTAAAACATTTCTCTAGGGAAAATTCATTTAAGGGCACTTTTTGGGTAGGAGTGGGGTTATATTTTTTCCTAAAGTGCTATCATAGTTGATTATACAATTCTATCATCCAAACAAAATTAACTAGAAATAAATAGATGGCCAATAAATTCTGAGTTTCAAGAAAATTAGTAAACCGGAAGTGCGCTTTTACCGGACAGTTTTTTCAGTTTTCGTCGAATTTCATTAAATTTGTCAATTATAATTTTGAGAACTGAAATAAGAGGAAGTTCTGTGAGTGTTTCACACCAGATATTTTTTTTTTGAAATAGTTATCAATAATTTATATAAAAAGAATTATACAGTGTACAAATCTATGTTTGTTAGTTATTCTTTCTTCCGGTAAGAGGAAATGGGGGGAATAAAAGTTTCTTGGGGAACAGTAGCGTTTAAATTTTCCTCTAGTGCCCCTTGCAATACAGTGTATGGTTTTTATCACTTTATAATATTAATATAATTAGAAGCATTGATAGAATTCAATGTGTGAAGGAAAATTAGTTAAAAAAGATAAGGTGCGACTTTACAGAATAGGTTTACGCGTTGTTTTGGAATATTTTCGAAAATCGCTTCAACGATTTTCTTTAAAGTTGGAATGCTTGCTGCATAGATAATAAACCTATCTCTCATATTTTTTCAACATTTCTTTTCTGAAAAAAACAAAACAAAAATTGATATGCGGTATTTTTGGCGTTAAATTTCAAATACTATGTTTGTTCAATATTATTGGCACTACCTTCTAGACTACAATGAATTCAATCTATTATTATCTGCTGTATAGGTACATTTATCACCACTACCTCTACATATTTGTTAGGGTAAATTAATAAAATTTCAAATTTAAAGAGAATTGTTCAATTTTTATAATTTTCAGATTTATCTGTTAGATGGCCGATCGTTTTATTAATAACCCGACGTTTCGGCAAACATTGTTTGCCTTCATCAGGGGCTATCTTAGAATGGGAAAATTTTGTATGTCTTATCACAACATGTTCAATTATAACTGTGATTATGAGTGTACTGCCAGTACAATGTTTGCCGAAACGTCGGGTTATTAATAAAAAAACACTCAAAAAATTTGTTGGTGTTTTCCTTTGATACCCCCCTGGCCGATCAGCCATCTAACAGATACATCTGATCATTTCTAACGGCTAACAATTGCTACAATTTGTTTTATAATTTTGTTTACTAAGATAAGAGAAAGTTTCAGAGATATAGTTTATAGTGATAGCCTGCTTCTTTTTGTGGTCATAAATCCGGTTTCAGGCGTTCGCCCATCATCAGGATGCTTTTCGTTATACAGTGTAATAACATAGATTTGCACAAAGCAAATTTAGTTAATACACTGACTGGTCTTTAAATATTGTTTTTTGGGGGGGCCTAACTAGGTTACGAGGATTGATGGTACCTGAGTGGGGGAAAGAAAACAAATGTTTCAGTCTTTAAACGGGGTATATTGTACCCTTTAAAAATGAAAACATCCAACACGTGGGGGGGTGTATAAGTTAAACTACGTTTTTTTCCCACTTAGGTACCATCCCTTCCCCCCCTCCCCTTGCAACCTAGTTAAGCCCTAACAAAAACATTTAAAGACCAGTCAGTATATCAACAAAATTTGCTCTGTACAAATCTATGTTGTTGTGGTGGTTGGTTCCGCAGAGCTGGAAAGCATCAGAGATATTTTCCGTGGTAGCCTGCTTTATTTTGTGGTAATCTACCGGTTTCGGGAGTTCGCCCATATTCAGGATGCGTTTTGTTAGACAATGTGGATAACACAGACTTGCACAGAGCAAATTCAGTTTTATACACTGACTGGTCTTTTTTAATTGTATTTTAAAACTAAACACTTAAACTAGGTCAAAGGGAGGTATGGTCAGCTTGAATGGGAAAGGAACACATGTTTGGGTTGCTAAAGGGGCAAATTTCCTTAAAATGGAAACAACATGGTGTTATCACACTGTTTGACAAATGCATCCTGATAATGGGCGAACGCTCGAAACCGGGTCGATGACCATTAAAAGAAGCAGGCTATCATGGGAAAATATCTCTGATAATTTCCAACTCTGCAGAACCAACCACAACAACTAACAGAAAGTTATTTAAAGTATTTCACACCAGATTTTTTTTTTTTTTATCATAAGCTACAAGTAATTTCTAATGATTTATCATTTAAATGAATCAATGTTAAATTTATCCAAGGATAATTACAAATTTATTTTCTATATTTCATTTGATTTCTTCTTTAAGTTATCTTTATTTAAATTCATTTTTATTTTAAGTAATCTGTTATATGAAGTATTTTTAAAATAAAAGCACTCATAATTTTTAAAGGGAAGGACAAAATTTTGGAAGCCCTTCTTTTTTTAAACAAAATTTATAAAGTAATCAAATACAATATTGTCAATAGAATATATTATAATGGATTCTTTTATTTAATTGAATATAAAAATGTTGTTTGTTAAGTACAAAATGTTTTTTATTTTCTCTTCTAGTTTTTAATTTGTGAGTTATAAATTTGAGTTTTTCACTGAAAAATGTTTGTGAAGGTGAAAAACACCCAGAGTTTCTCTTATTTCCGGTGAAAAATTATAGTAAATTTGATATGATCGTAATACTTTCTCTTACAATAGAAGTAAGAAAAAGTAAAGAGTAAAATATCTGGTTTGAAACACTCACACAACTTTATCTTTCTGCAGTTAATACCTTGCCTAATATTAATTATACTAGAAAAATGTTTTCAAAGAAACGTAATAGTTTTATATCATTGTTGTTAACATCTCAAGTTTAAAGAAAATTGTTGGAGCCGTTTTCGAGAAAATTCCAAAAAAAAAAAAATAAATAAATAAATCAGAGATGCTATATATTCTGTATAGTTGACTTCCATGTTACATTTTTTTTTTTTTTCAAATTTGGAATTCTAGGAATGATTTTAATGTATTTTAATATTATATATTGGGAAAACGACACTAGTAACGGGTACTTGTACTTTATGGAAATCTTAAACAGTGTAGCATTTCTAGAACACTCCAAAAAAAAAAAAAACAAAAAAAAAAAAAAAAAAAAAAAAAAAAATCTGGTGTGAAACACTCACACAACTTTCTCTTACTCCAGTTTCAAAATTATTAAGCGACAAATGATATAGTTTGTCTACCAAATATAACGAAATTCGTGGAAAACTGACAAAACTTTTCAGTAAATGCGCACTTCCGGTTTAATTAATTTTTCTTAAAACTTGGAATTTTCGCCATCTATTTATTTCTAATTAATTTTGTTTGGATGATAGAATTGGTATAATCAACTATGATACCACTTTTAGAGGAAGCTGTAACCTCACCCCTCCCATAAAAGTACCCTTAAATGAATTTTCCCAGAGAAATGTTTTTAAATAAAAGATGTAGATCTTTGTATGTTTAGTTTAAATACGAAGTTTCAAGAGCCATTTTTGAGAAAATCGCGAAAAAAGTGAAAAAAAAAAAAAAAAAAATCATTTAGTAAAGTGTTAAAATAAAAGCAACTTCCGGTTGTCCGATTTTTTCAAACTCAGAATTTCAACAACGTATTTAATTTTAATTAATATTGTTTAGATAACAGGATAGGTTAATAAACTGAAATAGCAGTTAGGATGAAAACCTAACCACACTCCTCCCCCAGAAGTGCCCTTAAATGAATTTTTCCCGGTGAAATGTTTCAAATAAAAGTTATAACTCTTTGTATGTGTAGTTGATATCCCAAGTTTAAAGAAAAATCATCGGAGCCATTTTTGAGAAAATTGCAAAAAACGTAAAAAAAAAAAAAACTTGTAAAGAGGTACTACTTCCGGTAGAGGTAAACGTAATATCAAGTTTTAACTTTCTGCGGTTTTTCGTTTTTGAGCTAAGCTGTTCACGTATACACCCACACAAACACACACATAGACCTAGAAAGCACTTTTTTGGACTCAGGGGACCTCAAAACGGATATTTCCGGTGAAAACTCGATATCGAAAATTTGACAAGATTACAATATTTCCTCTTACTAAGAGTAAGAGAAAGTAAAAATCAAGTCTCCTGTGAAAATATTTCAAATAAAAGTGATAAACTTTTAGTTAGATGTAATTAGCATGTGAAGTTTAAAGAAAATCATTGGAGGAAATGCGAAAAACCGCAAAAAAAAAAAAACATTCAATAAAGTGGTGCTTCCAGTTGATGGGTTTTTTTGATCGAAATTTTCGTATCAAATGTGTTTTAAACGAATTTTCTCTTTTGATAGATATTTAGCTTACACATACATACATACGAACAAACTTGCGCTAACATTTTTTCTTACTCAAGAGACGACAATATATATATTTCTGGTGAAAAATCATTTCGAAAATTCGGTTCGACAACAGTAATTTCACTTACAGGTAATAAGAGAAAGTGAGCTTTGAGAGAAAGTAAGAAACTGATTACATATATAACATGAGACAAAAATTATATTATATTATTTATAAAGACCTATAGATTCATTTTTATTTTACAAAGTAATATATTAATATAAATTTTATATATAAAAACTACTATTCAATTTTATATATAATGTTTTATGAGAAAAGTTATGATATTTTAGAAGCAGCCTTTTTTGCTGGTTGTAGGTCATATTATATTTAGAAGGTAGTTGGAGGTTAGAAAGGTCGTTTTCCTGTGGGTTATGTGAGGCGACGTGAGAGATTATCTGGACATGATGAAGTGGATGAGGGCCACCACATTGGGGGTCCTTTTACCAAAGTGGCTAAGCTAGCATATTTTGGAAATTAAGGAAATTGCTATAGGGTTTAATAAATACATTTACGAATACTGATTAAAAGGAACAGTCAAATAGTGAAATTTAATGCCTCTCTCTTGCTAATAGGTGATTTGCAATTTGAAATAATGTTTATATTTTACCAAAATTCTTATGACTTTAAAACACTAAAATTGATAATATCAATTTAAACAATAGAAACATGATAATACCAAGGAGATTTGTTCTCCCTCTAACTGGTATCACTCGCTTTTTTTTTTTATCATTAATGCAAACATTTTTTGCAGTCTATATCAACTTGAATGTAACACTCTTTTGTTGGAACTTTTAGATTTCCGCGGTTATTCTTATGAAAAACACGTATGTTGTGGTCGTTGGTTCCGCAGAGCTGGAAAGCATCAGAGACATTTTCCATGGTAGCCTGCTTCATTTTGTGGTCATCGACCGGTTCCAATCGTTCGCCCATCTTCAGGATGCGTTTGTCAGACAGTGTGATCTGATAACACAGACTTGCACACAGCAATTCAGTTTATACCTCATTAAACTGAATATTGTTTATTATGGTATAAACTGAATTTGCTCTGTACAAATCTGTGTTGTCAACTGTCTGACAAACGCATCCTGAAGATGGGCGAACGCCCGAAACGGTCGATGACCACAAAATGAAGCACGCTACCACGGAAAATGTCTCTGATGAAAAACACGTATGTTTCCGGGTTAAGACCGATAAACCAACTTTTCGCCTATATTGCAATGAACTTCTTCATGGTTCGTGTCGCCTTGGTAAAACCGGAGCGATGTCCCTTTCTCCGCTATCTTACACACCATATTGGCTGTAAGTAGTGGGCGGGGCTTAATTTTCTCTTAATTGCCCACAATTGGCTGACGGGTGACAAGGTCTATAAATTCATGAATTTCATCCTGATCTAACAGAATATAACAGGTATTCTCAGCTATCAAGCCATCTATCACAGAATGTTAATAATAAACGGTTATAAGATGTAGTAGGATTTTTAGTGGGGATCTATGGGAAAAAATAATGTAGAGAGGACAAACAGTGACTGAACTCTGCCAAAGTTGTAGCCTTGTTTCGCTCCGAAAAACCGTTCATCGTTTTTCTATTTGCTTTTTCTCCCCTTTCCTTGTGCGGCGGCAGCAATGTTCTGCTTTAGAAGGAGTCTATCATCTCTATTTTCAAAAAAGTTATCCTCTTTTTTACTTTCTGTATCGTAAAAAGGTAAAAAAGGCTGTGGATACGAAACACAATATTTCCACTTAAGAGTAAAGGAAAATAATGCGTATAAAAACAGATTGACACAACAATCGCTAAGAATATTTTATCTTTCTCTTATTCCGAATGAGTGGAACTAGTCCGATGGTGACAAAATTTCACCGAAAAAAAACAACAAACATGTGTTGAAGTTTTCTGATTAAGATAAAAATGTTTTTAGCGAATGGTCTGTGTGTGTGTGTGTGTGTGTGTGTCTGTCTGTCTGTATGCGCACAAGAAGCTAAAACTTCATATTCCCGTTTAGGCACTACCGAATTCCAGGATTAGACACTTAAGATTTTGGGCAAAATCCATCATCCGGAAGTACGAATTTACTTTAATTTTTTTTTCAGTATTTTTTGGGGACTCTCTCGAAAACAGCTCAAACAATTTTCTTTAAACTTTCTATACTATTGTAATGTGATAGCAATAGCAAGAAAAAAAGAAGAGATAATTTTTAAATAAATCTAAAAATTACAATTAGTGGTTGAAAATTGGAAAAGTGTCCAGCCAGCCGCTACCTGCAGGTCATGAACCGCGGCAAACACTTTTTGTGTTTCTTTCAAAAAAGGGTCAATATTGTGATGTGATAGCGATAGCTGTTGCAACGATTGTATAAAAAAAAAATACAGTAATAGACTGTAACTTCAAATTACATCAATTTAAAATTTTATGCAATACTTTTGTCCAGCAGTTTGGTTGTTACATTTCAAAAGTTAAAATTTGAGTTTGTACAATGTTTTGGCCCAGTATTTTGGTTTACAAAGTAATCAGATTTAATTTCTACCTGCCAATACAGAGGTAGAGACCTCTAATCGACACCACGACCTCTATACTTGCGCTACGGCAATTGGAAAGAAATTGCCAAGTTTAATGACTATTTGTCAAGTTTATAATTGTAAAAGAAAGTCTGTTTCATACAGGGTTTTTTTTTTTGATTCTCAGGGGACTTGGAAACAATTTCAGAAAGTTGTCACAATAGCAATAATTCCGCCTTCAGTGGCGGTAAATAGTTGTGTAACAGCAACCAGAGAGAATAAAGAGAAGAGAAATGAACCCAACCACTCTCTCTCGGACTGGAGTGGGAGAAACTGTATAAATATAACGACGGACAGTCCACGGGGATACAGTTCAATACAGTTCACACTACTTAGTTCATACAGCCAATCCCTACGTGTCATTACCCATTTTCCACTCTATCAAACAGTATCAATACAAGTGTAAATAACTCATCCAATTATAGTTGTAACTATGAGTTTCTATTTGGAAAAATAAAAATCATTCGAAAGAAATAAATTATCGAAATCATCTGATAATTTATGGACACTAAAAAGACATTTTAGTTTTTATATTTGCAATTTTCAGAAAAAAAATTATGGCGATAAAATAAAAAAAATGGAAAATCGTTTTGTTTACAATATAGGTTATCGCATATTGCTAAACCTTGTATTGAACCATATCGAGTTGAAATTTAATATAATCAAAATCTCTTGTCTCTGTATTATACAATACGCGAAGCCTGTTTACAGTGTTTAGCAGAACTGCCACGTCTTGAACAAGTCCAACCCAACACTCTTTTCATAAATACTTCATTCAACCCATCCTCTCAATTGTCACTTCGTCTCTAACCTTCCACTTCCTCGCTTGCCATCATGCTTTTTAACCATGTACAATAAGCGATTCTGTTAGCTTCTACACGTAAGAGATGTCCTAACTAACCACTTCAGTTCCATTGTTTTAATGGCTATCCCATGACAATAAATGCGAGATTATTGAATTATTTCCAGTTTTTTATTTTTTGCAATTTTTTCAAAAATGGCTAGATTATTTTGTTTTAACTTGTAATTTACTAACTACACATATATATATATATTGCAGGTCGCGGTTGAATGAGGCCAAGCCCCTCCTTCTCAATCTGTATATACAGGCTGTCCCAAGGTATATGGATAACGACTTTTTATCGGAAACTAAGATAGCTAAAAAAAATTAAAATATACGTGTCGCCCTTTAGTTTTTTTAGAAATCGCAATTTAATTTGGGTGCAATTTGTTTGGGTGCTTCCAAAGCGAGGTACTACGGGTAGGCCAACTTCATTTTTTAAAATGGGGAGGTGTGGTTTTTATTTAAGAAATAGATTCCTCTTTTTTTTGTTAAGAAAAATTTACTTGATGGTTTTTTTTCTTTGAGCGATATTTTACAAGTTATGAATGAAAAACATGATTCCGATAAGAAATTTCAAAATGATATTATAACGGTTTTTTTGATTGAATAAGAAGAAAAGTACTATTTTATTATAAATTTTACTCCTCATTAATTACAGATCTTGCTCGAACTGGCCCCCCACCATTAGAGATGCATACACATGCTTTTTCCTGCCAATTGTACCTTACGACTAAAGAAATACATCTCTAATGGTGGGGGCCAGTTCGAGCAAGATCTGTAATTAATGAGGAGTAAAATTTATAATAAAATAGTACTTTTCTTCTTATTCAATCAAAAAACCGTTATAATATCATTTTGAAATTTCTTATAAGAATCATGTTTTCATTCATAACTTGTAAAATATCGCTCAAAGAAAAAAACCGTTCAAGTAAATTTTTCTTACCAAAAATAGAGGAATCTATTTCTTAAATAAAAACCACACCTCCCCATTTGAAAAAATGAAGTTGGTGACTTTATCTCGCTTTTGGAAGCATCAAAACAAATTTGCAAATTAAATTTGGATTTCTAACAAAAAACTACGGGGACACATATTTTTTAGTTTTTTTTCTAGCTATCTTAGTTTCCGATAAAAAGTCGTTATCCATATACCTTGGGACACCCTGTATATAGGATAACATTTTAACAAGCACCACATATTTATCTTGTATACGTTAATTTGTTTATTACTAAAATACGAGTGTAATTATTATTGTAAGATTTTAGAAATATGTCTACTTTTGTAACCAGCTAAAAGCTGCAATACAATGAATAAAGGAATCAGTCATGAAAAAATTTATTGAAATCACTTTTTTCTCAAATCTTTTCCTTCGGGAGACAGACGGAGCTAGTTGACCTGATCTAATCCATTGTTTTTGTTTGTTCGTTGTCGAAAAATAAATTCACTTTTCAATGCAAGTAATAATTCGTTTGATGAAATGACGAAATCACTTGGGTATTAGAGACTTCAACTCAGCGTGCGGCTTGTTGGGGCGTAAATTGATGTGGATGTTTCGGCAGCTTCTGGGAACTATGGCGGCTGTTTACATGTGGCAGTTTATGGTTGAGTGGGACACGCCTAATTCACCTGAAAGTTTTCTAGTGTTGTTGCAAGGATCCATCACTTCATCTGTCCCCAGAAGTGTTGAATCTAAGGACGTCCTGTATGAATCTTAATTTTCACGCTCATATAATCCTCTCTAAATTTTTTGAACCAGATCTGTGCAGCCCGTGATCTATACAGAGCCTTCTCTCTCTACTTTATCAATTTCGAAAGCGGCGTTTGTAGCCGTAGCCTTTTTTTCAAAGGAGAGACGCAAAATTCACCGAATTTTTAGATTCAAGTAGGTCATTTCTTATATCACTCACTAATCGCATAGATCTTTCCACAAGCTGATATAAGCACAAACTCAAAGTAAAAGGGGTACATAATAAGAAACTTTTGTTAAACTAGTGTTTAGTAAAGTAACTTTTAGTAAAGTACTGTTGAGGATTAAGAGAGAGAAAGAAACGCACAGACTTTTGTTACATCCCAGTACTATATTAACTGCAGTAAGAGAAGGCTTATTTTGTGGTTCATACCAGATTTTTATTTTCACTTATTAAAGTATTGGAAACGAAAAAGTTATTTTTTACAAAATGGTGTATGTGTGTTTGTGTGTGGTCTGCATAACTCAAAAATGAAAGATCGCAGAAAATTAAAACTTGGAATTTCATTTAGGTGGTATCAGGAGACGGGACCAACAGTAAGGTTTTGGTCAAAATCGGTTGACCGAAATATACCATTTTACTGAATATACATTTGCCCGCAAGGGGTATCTGTTGCATGCAGTTACTTGGGTAGCAGCGACCCCAAGGGTTACCACAGCTCAGTCAGTACTCCATTGTCTTCGTCAGAACAGTATACAAAATACTTAAACTACATACACTCTACTCTTTACAGACAAGGACAAACACATTACACAAAGTAGGGTCTCCGTTCCTAGTTACTTGGCGTAAGCCATGGGAGAAGGAAGGGATTGGCTCAGTGATAGCGCGCTGGACTAGCATCGCGGAGGTCCCGAGTTCGAATCCAGCATGCTGCCCTTAGATTTTCTCTTCCTAGGTGCCTCTACAAATCACTGTCCGGTGATGGGCAGTGTTGTCTATAGTTAGAGAACGCTACTTGGAGGTGTAGTGGAATCAATTGTCGTGATTCCTGAGGTATGAAGTTAGATGTCTTGAAGAAGGATTTATTAGGCGGAAGTTAGTTTAGAGAGTTATTGCTTGAATTACTGACACTGAATTTATAAAAATAGAATATATTTTAACAATAA
>JAAEAF010011464.1:0-13209 GCA_011037195.1 Triatoma infestans
CACATGCACGCACGCACAGGGAGAGGCGCGTGTTACAAACAGGACGTGAGACCCTCTACCAGCCCTTTTGTCGACTATGTTCCGTGATACCCGGTTCCACTTCATTCTACACCACAACACCACAACCTCTGTTCACATTAATCCACCGTTTAACCCTTCCTTTTTGCAATCTTTATAATTAATTGTGTGCCACTGTTTATAAAACAAAATGGATAAAGTGAAACCTTCACACGACTTCTACTATTTCACTTATTACATTTAATTCACACTGATTGATACCACGGAATTTTTACTAAACATGTAGTTACTGTTAATAGTAACTATAAGAAAAATAGAGGTTGTGTGGAACCGGAAATGGCACATGTCAGTTTTTAAGACATAATAGTTTCTAAATGAGACACCACTGTAAACCGCATGACATTCATCAAGTCCCCGAAACAGTGATGTGCAAGCTAGAGGTGTCAGCCCAACCAGAGCCCTCTTGAAATCAATTTTACCTGAAAAAGTTCTCACCTAATGATGAAAAATAGGGTGAGAAACATACACACAACTTTCTCCTACTCCTATTAATAAAACTGCGTATAAAATGACCAATTTTCTATTAACTTCAAATTTTCAGGGGGTCCTAAAATCATGTGATCAAATTCAATTTTGAAAATCTGGTACGGGCTTACTAGAAGTAAGAGAAAGTAAAAATCGGCAAAACATTTTTTTCGTCTTCAGGGGACCCTAGAACTTGTATTTCCGGTGAAAATTCAATTTGGAAAATTTGACACGATCGCAATACTTCCTCTCACCAGGAGTAAGAGAACGTAATTTATCGTGTAATTATGTTAATCCTTACATACAGTATGTATTTATGAAAATGTAGAAAGTCCATGTTTATTTCATATGATACTTATTTTATAAATTAAATTTGTAAAGCACGAACTGACCATAACCTAAAACCAACGGTTAGGGAATGGATCAGGGAGATACCTTGTTGAATTTGATTGTCGACAGAATTTAATTAACTTTCCTTTTCTTTTTAATGTTTTATGTTAGCCAGTGTTGGCCAGGAAAGGAATGTCAATAGGTAGGATGGATATCAATAATTCGCACACGGACAACAGAGCATCATCTCTGTCGGTCGGATGTATCGGACCACATGGGCTAGATGATTAGAGGTTATTATGTGCACCCAAAAACGGCGGTTGTCCAAATACTTGTCATGCCATATCTGGCTCCAGATTCCAGAAGGCCACAATTTTTTTTTTTTCACTTGACGTTCATTCTCTCATCAGATTAAAAACTATACTCAATTATCACCATCCATAAAACAGATTACTTTCATATATATAAGAAATCTGATGTGGAACAAACACAGGATTTTACTTTCTCTTACTTCTGGTGAGAGGAAGTATTGAGATCGTGCCATATTTTCGAAATTGAGTTTTCACTGGTAATACATGTTTTGAGGTCCCCTGAGTACGAAAAAATTTTTTTAGCAAATGGGTGGGTGAACAAATATTTCAAAAATATACAATCGCAGGAAGCTCGAACTTGAAATTCCGTGTGAGTATACCACCGTGTCTGCCATCAATGTTTCGGACAAAATCCATCTACCGGAAATGCGACATTACTTAATAGTTTTTTTTTTTGTTTTTCGCAGTTGTCTTGAACACCATACCATCTATAAACTTCCTATACTATCTGCATACATAAATATTTATCACTCATGTGCAACATTTTTCTGGGGAAATTGGTTTTTAGGAGGTTCTGGGGGGAAGAATAGTGTTGAGCTTTACTCTAAAGTACTACGTCAGTGTAATATATGATTCTGCCACCTCTGTAGGCATTACAAGCGTTGCTAGAATTCCAAAATTGAAGAAAATCGATTAACCGGAAGTGCAATTTTACAGAATTGGGTTTTGGAGTTTTTTTGGAATTTTTCGAAAACGATTGACGATTTCCAAGACGAACTTGGAATACTAACTGCAACAATATAAATCACCTATTACTTTTATTTGTAACATTTTTCTGAAAAAAACTGTATTTAAGTAATTCGTGAGAAAACTGAGTCGTTAAAATTCATCAGTTTTCTTTCAAAATTATTGGCACTCTGTTGACAATGTGATAGATTGGCACTTTTGCCCCACCAACTATATGTTTATGTTACGACAAACGAGCACCAATCTGCATCAATTTGAAAGTTAATTTGTTGAAAAATGCAGAAGTCGTGTGAGTGTTTCACACCAGATTGTTCTCATTGAAATGATCACAAATATGAATGACAAGTTACTTCAACCTTGGAATATTTACTAACTGTTTAGCTGCCCTTAGCCGAAGTTCTATTTTGGCAGAATACATGTCTGTGATCTAAAATGATTGTTATACTGCCAGGCTGCTCAGGTACTGAATACAAAATGCAGCCGATTTTGATTGAAATAAAATAATATATATTTATGATAGAAATAAAAAGTTACATTTTTAAAGATTTTGACAATCCGTGCCCGAGGATTAAAGAGTAAAAAGAAGAAAAGTTTAAAGGAGAAGTGAATGAGGCAAGTTAAAAGCTTCCGGTCGTAAAACAAAAAATCCTTCCACAATTTAGAGAAATAAAAAATAAAAATAAGGATAAAACAAAAGATGACTATTTCTGATAATTCTATTAACACAGTGGACTCGGAGACACAGATGTTCAACTGATGTCATTACACTTTTTGTTCCTACAGTTTTCGGCTTCCAGAGAATTAAATCAAAAGCATAAACTTGTATTGTTTTATTTTTCATTTAGTTCTCTGTGGTCCCTAGTTAACATATGTATGAACAAGGAACAATCCGCTGCTTTTCATGGTAGAAAAAAGCCCCCCCCCCCCGCAGCTTCTTTGATTGATAATTATCAACCTTTAAAGGAATTGTTTAATGGCTTCTATTTTTTACTTCCTCTTACTCCAAGTAAAACTACGATCGTGTCAAATTTTCGGTATCCAGTTTTCACCAGAAATATAGGTTTCGAGATCCACTGGGTACGAAAAAGTGGTTTCTGTGTGTGTGTGTGTGTGTGTGTGTGTGTGTGTGTGTGTGAGTGCGTGGGCGTGTGAGTGTTCGTGTGGTCAGCATAACTCAAAAAGCGAAAACTGTTGAAAGTTGATCTTGAAATTTAGTTTTAGTTTCACCAAGGAACCTGACAATAAGGTTTAGGTCAAAACCGGTTAACTGGTAGTACCACTTTACTTAATTTTTTTTCCCCATTTTTTTTGAAATTTACTCGAAAACTTCTCCAACGTTTTTCTTTAAATTTCGTATATTAACTAAGCATACAGAGAGCTACAACTTTTATTTTAGGCATTTCTCCGGGAAAATTCATTTAAGAGGGGGTTTTTGGTAGTGAGCGGTTGATGGTTTCTTCTAAAGTGCTTTTTAATTTAATGTACGATTCTATCATATATGTATATTGCGATACCATAGTCATATTAATTAGAATCATGTATGTTGCCAAAATTACGAGTTTGAAGAAAATCGATTGACCGGAAGTGCATTTTTAATGAACAGTTTTGTCATTTTTTTGCTGTTTTCTCTATAAAAACATCGACGAGTTTCATTAAACTTGGAATACTAACTATTCATATAGACATCTATCGACATGTAACTAACTATAAATGCAAACATGCGAGATCCTTTTAACTGGGCTCAGAGTCGCCCGCGGCAACTATTTACACGAGGCGCGTCTCAGAGCTTTTCGGCGCTTGTAAGTGCTATCTCTTTTGTCTGAAACTTTTCCCGCGAAAATTCATTTAAGGGAGATTTTGAGGGTGGAGGAAGTTATATAAGTTATGTTATATAGATGGCAGCACGGTTCACTGCACCACAGCAACACGCACTCTATATTAGCTCCTTCAGGACGCTCCATTTTAATGGAGTTTCCAGGGGAGGTGCAACTAGAGGTTGCAGTTTAGAGAACTGCAATCTCAATATAATAAACACCCGTTTGCCCCCAGCCTATAATAAGTAATAATTAAATACAAATAAAATATCTAATTAAAACTCTTAGTTTAGACGGAATTTATGAGATTGGCAGTAAGAGGAGTCTCGTATGAACATTTATTAGTTAGAACTACGAGATTGGCAGTAAGAGGAGTCTCATGTGAACATTTATTAGTTAGAACTATGAGATTGGCAGTAAGAGGAGTCTCGTGTGAATATTTATTAGTTAGAACTATGAGATTGGCAGTAAGAGGAGTCTCGTGTGAACATTTCACACCAGATTATTTTATTCTCTGATATGCACTGTTTGATTTGCCCTTTCTACGTCTAGCTGGGACTGGTAGCTGATCAATGATTATAACAAATTATAAACTAAAGTAGAATGAGAAAACCTCAAACAGAATGTATTCAAGAAAATAACAGAGTCAAGAATAGAGGGGGAATGGACGAAACTTTATTATGATTAATGTAGCGAGCATATTATATTTAATGTATTACATTGTATTATGTACAGTCAGTGCAGCAGCAGCAGCAATAGTGCGGGTGAGTGTGGCGCGCGTGTGTGTGTGTTGCATTAACTTCCCATCTCTCACACTCTCACACGGAAACACTAATGTTCTGAATTTCCACCATTGAGAATTTCCACAAACACCCACCCCACTATATGTGAAACTGAGTGGAAGGTTAAAAACGAGCAGTTTTGATAAAGTATGAAAAGTTTCCATTCATCTTCGTTGAACTTCGCTATAGTTTGGACTCATCTGCATGTGTGTGTGTGTGTGTGTGTGTGTGTGTGTGTGTGAGAAAATGGCCTTAATACTAGTCAAACATGTATGTGTGGTATTTCCTTAAATAGTTTTTCTAAAAGTATATACAATATACATATATCACAATTTTCTGGGACTCTTTTCACACTTTCAACTCCAACCAGATACGATTTCTGATCAAATTAACCTCCCTCTCCGCTAATTTATAACATGATAAATTCTATATCTAGGTAAGTCGATTGTATCCCCGGATTTTAGAACCTATTCGGTTTTCTCCATGATGTTCTACAAATGGACTTAAAAATTTGGATTTTAAATTTATTTATTTCTCTTATTGATGGTATTTCCTATTAGATTTTCCAAATTAAGTTTTTTCATCGGAAATTTTTTTTATGAGCCGCCGAGCATGCAATAGTGGTTTTAGAAAATGCATGTATGTGTTATATATATATACATATACATTTTCTTTTATATATATGAGCACGAGGCGAGTTTGTAAAATAGAGGGGTGGGGCGAGATAGCCTCGAAGTGTAGTCTTCTTGAAGGATGAAAATATACATTTCAATAAAAAAGCTTTTATTTGGTTGGGCCTAACACACTCAATTCCTTCTCATTAGACCTGGCTGGTCTTGATTTCCATAAAGTGTAATGTTGAGGTACTTGAGCTAAGCTTTCTTTGACGTCTTAGGTGACGTGTAAGCGCATGCCTTGATTCCATCACAAAAGTAAGGTCCGTTATTAAATTGCCGCCAATAGGAATTGGTAAGCGCGATAGTGAATGCGCAGTAGCATTATATTCTTCAATAGCCAGGTAAACCATAATAGATAAACAATAGTACTGCTTGAGATTATCAGCAAAATTTGTTAAGTTTTTGGGTCAAATTTCGTGACTGACAGCAAGGTTCGTTTCCTTCGAGAATGGTAAAAAAATGTTCATGATAGTTTTCAGGAGGAGAGGGCGCCTTGTTTGTTGATTTTCATGAAGTGGGAAGATCATTAAAGCTGAGGCGTACTAAAACATTTGAGAAAAACTTGGACGTTCTATCACAAAACAAGAGAAATCGAGATTGTTGGGCAATGGAATCTTGCTTTCTCGAACACTGAGGTCGAACTGTTGCAATATTATAAGTTGGTTGGCAGGTTGGTTAACCGATTTAAACGTCCATTTTTTTAGACGTTTAAAGAAATGGCTTGCATCATTGTGGTTTGGCCATAATGTGTTAAAAACTTTTTCATCCATGGTTCAAGAATCTAGTAGCAGACTACTTTGACAGTGGAATAAAGAAATTGGTGACGCTTCCAAAAATACAATTGAACGGTGACTGTGAACTATAGAGTAAATGTGTCGATACTTTTGGTTTTATCTCTAATATGTTATAGTTTCATATCTAACTTCAAAAATGGCCTCACTTCAACAATGCACCTTTATCTAAACAACTATTTCTTTCAAAAAGGCCCTCACTTCAACAATGCACCTTTATCTAAACAACTATTTCTTTCAATAAGGCCCTCACTTCAACAATGCACCTTTATCTAAACAACTATTTCTTTCAAAAATGGCCTCACTTCAACAATGCACCTTTATCTAAACAACTATTTCTTTCAATAAGGCCCTCACTTCAACAATGCACCTTTATCTAAACAACTATTTCTTTTAAAAAGGGCCTCACCTCAACAATGCACCTTTATCTAAACAACTATTTCTTTCAAAAATGGCCTCACTTCAACAATGCACCTTTATCTAAACAACTATTTCTTTCAAAAAGGGCCTCACTTCAACAATGCACCTTTATCTAAACAACTATTTCTTTCAAAAATGGCCTCACTTCAACAATGCACCTTTGTCTAAACAACTATTTCTTTCAAAAAGGGCCTCACTCAACAAGCACCTTTATCTAACAATATTTCTTGCAAAAATGGCCTGACTTCACAATGCACCTTATCTAAACAACTATTTCTTTCAAAAATGGACTCACTTCAACAATGCACCTTTATCTAAACAACTATTTCTTTCAAAAAGGGCCTCACTTCAACAATGCACCTTTATCTAAACAACTATTTCTTTCAAAAATGGCCTCACTTCAACAATGCACCTTTATCTAAACAACTATTTCTTTCAAAAAGGGCCCACCTCAACAATGCACCTTTATCTAAACAACCATTTCTTTCAAAAATGGCCTCACTTCAACAATGCCCTTTATCTAAACAACTATTTCTTTCAAAGTGCCTCACGTCAACAATGCACACTTTATCAAACAACTATTTCTTTCAAAAATGCCTCACTTCACCAATGCAACACCTTTATCTAAACACTATTTCTTTTTTTCAAAAAGGGCCCACTTCAACAATGCACCTTTACTAACAAAACTATTTCTTTCAAAATGGCTCACTTCACAATGCTGCCCTTTATATCTAAACAATATTTTCTTTCAAAAGGGCCTCACTTCAACAATGCCCTTTATCTCACATACTATTTCGTTCAAAAAATGGCCTCACTTTTCAAACACTGCACCTTTTCGAAACACCTTATGTTCTTTCATAAGGCCCTCACTTCAACAATGCACGCTTTAGCTACAAACTATTTCTTTTAATAAAAGGGCACTCACCCTCAACCAATGCAAGCAAGCAAAAAACAACGTTATGCTAACAACTATTTCTTTCAAAAATGCCTCACTTCAACAATGCACCTTTAGCTAACACTATTTTCTTTTCAAAATGCCTCCACTTCAACAATGCCCTTTATCTCTAAACAACTATTTCTTTCAAAAAGGGCCACTTGACTTTCAACAATGCACCTTTATCTAAACACTATTTTCTTGCAAAAATGGCCTCACTTCAACAATGCCACATTTATCTAAACACTATTTTCTTTCAAAAATGGCCTCACGGTCAACAGGCACCTTTATCTAAACAAATATCTCTTTCAACAATGGCCTCACTTCAACAATGCACCTTTATCTAAACACTATTCTTTCAACAAAATGGCCCTCAGCTTCAATTCCAACAATGCACTTATCTAAACAACTTTTAATTTTTTCTTTCAAAAAATGGCCATCACTTCACCATGCACTTTATCTAAACACCTATTTCTTTTCTTTCAAAAAAGTGCCTCACTTTCAACATGCACCTTTATCTAAACACTATTCTTTCAAAAATGGCCTCACTTCAACATGCACCCTTTATCTAAACAACTCTTGTGGGGTCAAAAAGGGCCGATCACTCTTCCAACAATGCAAACCTTTTATCTAAACAACTATTTCTTCTCAAAAATGGCCTCACTATTCACAATGCACCTTTGTCTACAACTTTTCTTTCAAAAAGGCTCACTTTACTGAACAATGCACCTTTATTCTAACACTATTTCTTATCAAAATGGCCTCCACTTCCACAATGCAAACCTTTTATCTAAACAACTATTTCTTCAAAAAGGCCCTCACTTCAACAATGCAACACTTTATCTAAAACAACTATTTCTTTCAAATGGCCCTTCACTTCAACAATTCAAAGCCTTTATCTAGAACAAAAAAAACTTATTTCTCTTTCAAAAAGGCCTCACTTCAACAATGCCCTTTATCTAAACAACTATGTTCTTTCAAACATGCCTCACTTCACAATGCAACCTTTATCTAAACAACTTTCTGTCAAAAGGGCCTCACTTCAACAAGATGCACCTTTATCTAAACCAACAACTATTTCTTTCAAAAAGGCCTCACTTCAACAATGTCAACCTTTATCTAACAACTATTTCTTTCATAAGGCCCTCACTTCAACAATGCAGAAAACTCTTTATTCTATAAACAACTATTTCTTTCCAAAAATGGCCTCACTTCACAACAATGCAATCACCTTTATCTCCACACTATTATCTCTTTCAATAGGGCCCTCACTTTACGATCAAACATGCACCTTTAATCTAAACAACTATTTCTTTTAAAAAGGGGCCTCACCCCTCAACAATGCCAAATGCCCAACAATGGCCAACAAACCATATAAGGGGCTGCAAGCAGCAAATTGCAAAAAATGGTGCAAAAGGGCAAAGAAAACAAAACCTTTAATCTCTAAAAACCACTATTATTTTTGTTTCTTTTCAAAAATGGCCTCGACTTCAACAAGGCACCTTTATCTAACAACTATTATCTCTTTCAAAACGGGCCTCACTACTTCTAAATAACATGCCCGCACCTTATCTAAAAACACTATTTCTTTCAAAAATTGCCTCAACTTCACAATGCGCCTTTATCTAAACAACTATTTTCTTTCAAAAAGGGCCCTCACTTCAACAATGCACCTTTATCTAAAGCAACTATTTCTTTTTCTTTCCAAAAATGGCCATCACGTCAACACTGCACCTTTAATCTAAAACAACTATATTCTTTCACTAAGGCCCTCACGTTCAACATGCACCTTTATCTAAACAACTATTGCTTTCAAAAAGGGGCTCAACCTCAAAATGCAACCTTTTAATCTACACAACTATTATCTGTTCAAAAAGGCCTACTTCTTCAACTATGCACCTTTATCACAACTTATTTCCTTGTCAAAAATGGGAACCCCTCACCTGACTCACGTCACATGCACCTTTTCTAAAACAACTATTTCCTTTCAAAAAGGCCCTAGGACTTCAACATGCACCTTTACAAACAACATTATTTCTTTTCAAAATTGGCCATCACTGTTTTCAACAATTCAAAAACCTTTATCAAGACAATATTTCTTCAAAAAGGCTCCTCCTTCAAACAATCACCTTTATCTAAACAACATTTTCTTTTCAAAAATATGGGCCTCACTTTCACAATGCGCCTTTAGCTAAACAACTATTCGTTCAAAAATGCCTCACTTTCAACAATGCACCTTTTCTAAACAACTATTTCTTTCAAAATGCCTCACTTCCACAATGCCACCTTTATCTACAACAACTACTTCTTTCAAAAAGGCCTCACTCTCAACAATGCAAAACCTTTTATTCTAAACCACACAACTATTTCTTTCAAAAATGGCCTCACTTCAACAATGCGCGCTTTTCTAAACAATATTGTCTTTCAAAAGGGCCTCACTTTCACAATGCACCTTTATCTAAACAACTATGTCTTCTTTTCAAAAATGGCCTCACTTCAACATGCACCTTTATCTAAACCACTATTTTCTTTCAATAAGGCCCCACGTTCAACAATGCACCGTTAGCTAACACTAGTTCTTTTAAAAGGGCCTCACTCAGCTCAACATTGCACCGTTATTCTAAACACCTATTTCTTTCAAAATGGCCTCACTACTTCAACTAATGCACCTTTAGCTAAACAACTATTTCTTTTCAAAAATGGCCTCACTGGTTTCAACAAGCACCTTTATCTAAACAACTATTTCGTTCAAAAGTTGCCTCACCTTTTTCTTCAACAATGCAATGCCAAACAATAGCAAATAAATTGGGCACAAAATGCAAAAGAAGCAACACCTTTATCTAAACAACTATTTCTTTCAAAAATGGCCTCACTTCACAATGCACCTGTATCTAAACACTAATTTGCGTTTCAAAAATGGCCTCACTCAACAATGCCCTTTATCTAAACAACTATTTCTTTCAACAAGTGCTCACTTCAACATGCCCTTTATCTACCACTTTTTTCTTTCAAAATGGCCTACTTCACAATGCACCTTAGCTAACACTATTTTTCTTTCAAAAATTGCCTCGACTTTCAACACTGGCCACCTTTATCTAAACAACTATTTCTTTCAAAAAGGGCCTCCCACTTCAACAATGCACCTTTATCTAAACAACTATTTCTTTCAAAAATGGCCTCACCATTCACAAGTGCAACCTTTATCTAAACAACTATTTTCTTTTCTTTCAAAAAGGGCCTCACTTCAACAACGGCATGCACCTTTAGCTAAACAACTATTTCTTTTTCCCAAAATGGTCCTCACTTCAACAATGCACCTTTGTCTAAACAACTATTTCTTTCAAAAAGGGCCTCACTTCAGCAATGCCCCTTTATCTAAACAACCCTATGTCCTTCAACAATGGCCTCATTCAACAAGTTGCCTCCTTTATCTAAACAACTATTTCTTTCAAAAAGCCCTCACGCTCTTCAACATGCAACCTTTATCTAAACAACTATTTCTTTCACAAATGCCTCACTTGGGGCAACTTCACAACATCAAAGGGCACCCTTTATCTAAAAGCACCTATTTCTTTTCAAAAATGGCCTGATTTCCACAATGCACCTTTATCTAAAAACTATTTCTTTTCAAAAATGGACTACTTCAACAAGTGCACCTTTATTTCTAAACAACTATTTCTTTCAAAAAGGGCCTCACTCACAATGCCACCTTTTCTAAACAACATAATTTCGTTCAAAAATGGCCTCACTTCAACTTCAACATGCACCTTTAGCTAAACAACTATTTTCTTTCAAAAAGGGCCTCACTTCAACATGCACCTTTATCTAAACAACTATTCTTTCAAAAATGGCCTCACTACTTCAACAAGTTGCACCTTTATCTAAACAACTATTTCTTTCCAAAAAAAAAGGGCCTTCACTTCAACAAGTGCACCTTTATCTAAACCACCATTTCTTACAAAAATGGCCGTCACTTCAACCACACCCCCCACAACCCCACCCCCACACACAATGCCCTTTATCTAAACATACTATTTCTTTCAAAAGGGCCTCACTTCAACAATTCACCTTTATTCTAAACAACTATTTCTTTCAAAAATTGCCTCACTTCCACAACAATGCCACCTTATCTAAACAACTATTTCTTTCAAAAAGGGCCCCTCAGCACCTGCAACAATGCCCTTTATCTAAACAACTATTCTGTTTCAAAAAATGGGCCTGACTTCAACAATGCACCTTTATCTCACTATTTCTTTCAAAAGGGACTCCCTTCAACAATGCACCTTTATCTAAACAACTATTTCTTTCAAAAGGGCCTCACTTCAAACATGCACCTTAGTTTATCGAACAACTATTTCCTTTCAAAAATGGCCTCACGTCAACAATTGCAAACCTTATCTAAACAACTATTTTCTGTTTCAAAGAAAAAAGGGCCCCCACTTCAACAATGGCCACCTTTATCTAAACAACAGTCTTTCAACAAGGCCTCCCTTCACAATGGCCTTTATCTAAACAACTATTTTCTTTCAAAAGGGCCTCACTTCAACATGCACCTTTATCTAACACCTATTTCTTGCAAAATGTCCTCAACTTTCAAACATGCACCTTTTTATCTAAACACCTATTTTCTTTCATCAAAAGGCCTCACTTCAACAATCAATGCACCTTTATCTAACCATATTTCTTTCAAAAATGGCCCTCCTTCAACATGCGCCTTTATCTAACAAATATTCGTTTCACAAAGGCCTCACTTCAACAATGCACCTTTATCTAAACACTATTTCGTCAAAAATATGGCCTCACTCACTTCTTTCAACAATATGATGCAACCTTTACTAAACAACTATTTCTTCAATAATTGGGCCTCACTTCAATACAGGCCCTTTACTAAACAACTCTTTCTTTTTAAAAAGGGCCTACCTCAACAATGTCACCTTTATCTAAACAACTATTTCGTGCAAAAAAATGGCCTCACTTCAACAATGCACCTTTATCTAAACAACTATTTCTTTCAAAAATGGCCTCACTTCAACAATGCACCTTTATCTAAACAACTATTTCTTTCAAAAAGGGCCTCACTTCAACAATGCACCTTTATCTAAACAACTATTTCTTTCAAAAATGGCCTCACTTCAACAATGCGCCTTTATCTAAACAAATATTTCTTTCAAAAAGGGCCTCACTTCAACAATGCACCTTTATCTAAACAACTATTTCTTTCAAAAATGGCCTCACTTCAACAATGCACCTTTATCTAAACAACTATTTCTTTCAATAAGGCCCTCACTTCAACAATGCACCTTTATCTAAACAACTATTTCTTTTAAAAGGACCTCACCTCAACAATGCACCTTTATCTAAACCTATTTCTTCAAATGCCTCACGTTCAACAAGCAACCTTTATCTAAAACAATATTTCTTTCAAAAAAGGGCCTCCCTTCAACAATGCCACCTTTATCTAAAACACTATTTCTTTCACAAGAAAAAAAAAAAAAAATGGCCTCACTTCAACAATGCGCCTTTATCTAAACAACTATTTCTTTCAAAAAGGGCCTCACTTCAACAATGCACCTTTATCTAAACAACTATTTCTTTCAAAAATGGCCTCACTTCAACAATGCACCTTTATCTAAACAACTATTTCTTTCAATAAGGCCCTCACTTCAACAATGCACCTTTATCTAAACAACTATTTCTTTCAAAAAGGGCCTCACCTCAACAATGCACCTTTATCTAAACAACTATTTCTTTCAAAAATGGCCTGACTTCAACAATGCACCTTTATCTAAACAACTATTTCTTTCAAAAATGGACTCACTTCAACAATGCACCTTTATCTAAACAACTATTTCTTTCAAAA
>JAAEAF010011465.1:0-34393 GCA_011037195.1 Triatoma infestans
TCGCCCACCCTTCGGGGTGCAATCAGCCTCTGGCTTTCCAGTTGGGGATTCCCTCCCCCAACCCATTCTGATCCTTTCCCCTTGCAGGGTTGCCTGGAATTACCTGGGTTACTGACACCTCTGTGCTTGAGGCAATTGACAGGAATCAGTAGATGTACTATAGATCCATCGGGCGTGCGATCAGTCACGCTATCTCATTAGAGTTGAAATACTGAACTACTTTCCGCAAACTACTTTCCGAGCCGAATCACGGATTCGTAGTGGCCGTGATTACCCAATAACTCCAATGACAGAGGTCATGAGTTGAGCGGAAGGAGACTCGCAATATAAAATTAACCCCGGAGCCAGCCCACTGCTAGAAGCGCATCTGCTGGGTATGCACGGTTCACCAGAGCCTTCTCTAGCTTCTGTAGTGGAGTGTGACCACGTTGTGGGATCACTCTGCGCGCTGGTTGAACTTATCTCAACCTGCCCTTAAATGGGCAAGAGGGGGAGTGCTTCGGCACTTCTGTTATGGTCGGGCATGGCACTTAAAGTCCTTCCATGGTGGTGACATCTCCTTCTTGTTAAACGATCCCGTTGCTGACAACGGGGGACCGGTAAACCCGAACGGGTAGTTACGGTCTAGAAAGAACCCCCGAAGTACCTGTAGGAAAAGGGGTATACAGGGAAGAATGTCCATCACCGGGCAGTGAGCCATAGAGGCTCCTAGGAAGAAAAAAATCTAAGGGCAGCACAGCTGGACTAGTATCCGGGATCTCCGCGTGGGAGTTCAGTACATATCCCTAAAAAAATGTTTTAAATAAAAGTGGTAGGCATTTTTGTAGGAAAATAATATACAAAGTTTAAATTTAGTTAGTTTCCGACAAAGTCGCGTAAAGCTGGTTTCGACGAAAAACGTGCGAAAACTGGTTCTGACTGTGTCACATGCGATTTGATAAATAAACGAATTATCGAACTTTCTGTTCAAAGTTGAGATTTTTTTTTAACCACAAACATACAGTCACAAACATTCGCTTGAAACCTTATTTTTTGTAGTCCAGAAAGTTCTTCCAAAACAAGTATTTCCGGTGAAAACTCAATTTAGAAAATTTATCACGAGTCTTTCTCTACCGTCCAGAAGTAAGAGAGAGAGTAAAAAAAAAGAAGTTAATTTCACTAAATTAAGGTTAAGGTTGGTTAAAAAAAAAAGAATTTGATTGAAGTTGAATGAAGGTTAATTTTGTTTGTAAAAGGTTCAATGTGTTGAAGAAGTTGAATTTGATTAAATTAAATTAATTTTTGAGGACTCTATAATTAGAAAAATTATTGCCTGCTTTGTACATAATTTTTGATCGATATTCCCATAAAATCGTTTTAGGATTAGACCCTATACTTCTTTTTCCGGTATGATGATCTTTAATAAAGGTTTGTGTATGAAAATAATGACTGCCATAAGAAGAATGCAAGAACTTAATATTTTTGTTTTAAATAATTTGGGTGTGGAATTTGTTAAGAAAACATTCTGTTTAGTGTATGTAGTTTTGATATAAACATAATTGACTTGGATCACTAGAAGAATAGTCAAGGTGTGAAGATCATCGTCTTTATTTTCTTCTTCTTCTTCTTCTACGTGGAAGCTGTGTAAGGAGAAACATTACACAAGTTCTTCCAGCTCTGACAATCTTGGATCAGTTCGAGCTCCTCCACCTTGATAATAACTCCAGTCATAATCTCGATTTTGAATAGCGTCCTTCATCTCGTTTTCATCTATTTGTTCATTGCTATGTGACCTATTTGGTTAAGTTCTATGCGCTGCATAGAACTGCTAAATTTTATATTGGTACGAAAAATGTTAACAGTAAAGTAGGTGCTTCCGCCCCCGTCCACGACACCTAATTTGGTAGTTGGACGTTAAGCCCGCCTGAAAAAAGAGGCATTACTTTACTATGCGCTGCAGGTATACTGGATGACTTCCTCTGGTGGAGAGAATTTAGGTCTGGTTGGATGATATAAGAAAAAGACTTGGTTAACACTGGTTTAATACTCTGTATTAATAAATAGACACAGACTGCCTGGAGTTTACAATAGAGAAATGTTTTAAGGTGGAGTGGTATGAAAATGACACGTAGTGATTGGATGTCTTGAACTGAATTCAACTGTGTTTTTATGGTCCGTCCCGCAGTGCTTTTTATACAGCTTCTCCCACTCCAGTCCGAGAGAGTGGTTGAGCTTCTCTTTGCTCTCTTTGGTTGCTGAGCTTCTCTTTGGTTGCTGTTACATCATAAAGGATGTGTTAGGTGGAGAGAATTTAGGTCTGGTTGGATAATATAAGAAGAAAACTTGGTAACACTGGTTAACTAATATATTAATAAATAGACACAGTCTGCCTGGACTTAACAATAGAGAAATGTTTTAAGGTAAAGTGGTGTGAAAATGACACGTAGTAATTGGATGTATTGAACTGAATTCAACTGTCCTTTTTATGGACTGTCCGTCGCTATATTTATACAGCTACTCCCACTCCAGTCCGAGGAGTGGTTTTGGGTTTTGTTTCTCTTCTCTTTGCTGAGCTTCTCTTTGGTTGCTGTCAATTGTAGTTTACTCTGGCAGAGCAGCAGAGAAAGGGAATGTAGTTTTTCTTTAATGATTTGCAGCCTCCAAAGATTAAAAATGCTTTACTTGCCTTAGGACCAGCAGACTGATTCCTTGTTATCCCCAATATAGATATTTCTGATAAGGTAAATAAAAAATGGAAGGAACTGTAGCTGAAGTTTGCTTCATCGTTTTGTGTTAAACAAAAAATCTATCGATTTCATCGTCTTGATTCCCTGAAAAACTGGAAGAAAGTTTAAATTGAAAGATTATATGGAATGGGAAGTAGAGGAGTGTAGGGAAAGGATCCATGTATAGGTATGTACATATTTTCCTATCGTGGAATTTATTGATAGTTATTATAGTACACGTTTGCTCAAACCCCACACCCCCAAGAACCTCCATCCTATTAAATATCGATTAATTAAAGCTTACAGAGGAAAGTACCATAAAAACCAAGTTTACTATTTATTTTTAAAATTTTGTAATAAATTATATTTTGGGGGCAAGACGTCGGGCTGAAACAAAAAACTCTTATCTACGGAAAGTGTTTGATTACAAGTCCTTGAAATATCTACTTGCATTGAATAGAAACACACTATACCAAAAACACTTTTATAAGCAAAAATATTTAGAGACTAAAAAACATTACAATATTTTAAAAACGCTGAACATTTCTATATCGATGTTACAAATGTTTATTATACAAACTGAAATAAACATTAAATTGTAATAGGATCCGAATATTAAAGATTCATAGAAGTCGAAGAACTGAAGAAGCACACATAAATGATCAAAAATTAGTTATTTCCACTATGCCAGTTAGGGAGGGATAATTTGTTTCATATAAATAAAGCGACAGCAGTAAGTTTTTCAACCGTTTACTGGGTTATTTTTCAGGAGGATTATAGTTTATATATCGCTATTGGCTGATACATTTTTCGGAAGAGATTTGTTTACAATCATTAATATAGAGAACAATAAGCACATGTATATAATTTGGTATTTCTGTGATATATATAGTATTTTTTGAAGAATAATTAAAAGGTAGTATTTTTTTGAAATAATCCATTTAAAAGCAAACATTAAATAAATGTTATTTGCATATTTCTATTTAAAAGTGCAACGCTTTCGTCTCAAGGTTTTTTTTGAAAAATTTAAAAAAATAAAAAATTAAAGCGAAATAAAATTAAAATAAGATAAAAATATTATATGCTATAAACATTGTTTAAGGAATTTTATATGTAGGTCTGTGCCATTTGTAACCTCAACTTGGTCGAATCTATTCAAATAATCTGACAGAATTTAGTATTTACAAAAAAAAAAACAAAAAAGAAAAGAGATTAGAGTAGAGACTAGAATAAAGCTTCTGTTTTTCATTCAATATTTTTTGAGGTAAGCCGTAAGCATATTTTCGGTTCTCTATATTTTTCAATATGTGCATGCAATTGTTTTTTTAGAATTCAAGTTTTTTTTTTTATCCAGACGATAAAAACCTTAACCTGCTCCTACTTGGCCAACATACTCTTCAGAGACAGCCACAAAGCCTCAATCTGCCCGGTGAAGCAGGAGTTCTATAAGGAAGTGTCCCTAGTACCCATTTTCTTTTCCATCGTATTATAGCGCTGATATTCCCAGTAAACCAGAAACAACTCGTAATCCTTCCTTTACAGATGCCCGAACTTTAACATGTGAGAAAAACACTTATAATTTAGAGAATTTTTTTAAAATTATAAAATTAAAATAGTAGGATACTAAAAAAAAAAAAAAAATTAATAATCCGGTTATCCTCTCCTTCTCGATGGAGATATACTAATGGTCATTACTATAATTTTTTTTTTTTTAAATTTTATTTTAAATAATTTTCTTAATAATTCCTTATTAAGGTATATTTCTTCTAAAGAATAGGTAGAAAGGAAATATAAAATGTTTAGTGAATGCAAAGTGAAGTATACACATTTGGTTGTCTACTAAATACATGTGTGACATGATATACAACTAATTTCATTAAGGGAGAACTGCTTATTGCCGCCTTACAGCCATATAATACCATCTACACAGACACACACACACACACAGACTGCTTCTCTTCTACTTCTGCTTCTTCATCACATACCTCTCTTTCTCTCTCCATTGTAACCCAAAAAACGACTAAACACAATAATAAAAAATAAAAATAAAATAAATAAAATGTCGTAAATAAGTGGCGTGTCCCCTGTAGCGGGAATATGAATATTAAAAAAAAAAAAAAAAAAAAATAACATACCGGTGATATGGAACCGGTCCTTTAGGCTGAGGATAACTTATGATGGGGCGTCTAAACAAATACACACTACCAAAGTATTTTTGTGTTTTATATGTGTATATATATATGTCGTGTGTGTGTGTGTGTGTGTGTGTATATATATATATATGTGTGTGTTTTTGTGTATTGAAGAAAAGAAGAAGTAGATGTAGGATGGATTGGCCGGGGACACCAGGGATTAGTGTCCCATCTTATTATTTATGTACGTACTTTCCCTAACTAGTTGGGTTGAGTGGTAAACAAGCAAAGCGTGGGTAGAAGCACCATCAGTGGGTACAAACAAAAGCAAATATTAGTGGTATAGTGTGCGTTATGGTCGAAATGATAGTAATAGAGGAAAGATGATTTAATGCGATGAGAGAGTTCTGGTGATGGAAGTTTTCATTGTAAAATGAATAATAATAATTGAAGTTTACAGATATTGTTTCAATCATAATGTTTAAATCAAGCTAAATACTAAACTTTGATGTAGCAGCCTTACTTGAAGGACCAAGTCTATCAGACGGCGTAGTCAGCTCGAAGTGGTTATCATCGTTTCTGGAATTGTAGCTTCCCACTATTACTTATGGTACTGGATTAGCACCATTAAACACCCAAGGAGGGGCCAAAACTGACCAGATAACCTGGAAGCTAGGCACTTTGCTACGTGAAGTAAAATAAAGTAAGTGCCTATTTTTCAGGAGGACTTTATATCTAACTATTGTTCGGGTGTAGCAGACCCAAGCACTTAGCAAATATTCATTAATATTAAATATTTGTATTAATGGAAAGCCCTGATCATTAATCGAACTAGATCTCTCGGGTAGCCAATCAAAGTGACAGATCTTAATCCGATGAGTTACGTCATAATTTGTGCTTAATCAATTTTAAAGTCTATTGAGTCCTGGTCGTTATAAGTCCGTTTAAATTTCAAAACTTTTTACTTTCTTTACTCCAGTTTTTACTGGTATTACATTTTTGAAGTGCATGAAGATGATCAAAATTGTATTGGCGAATGATATCACACTCTCACTTTTACTGTGTGCGCACGTGCTGTGTTGTGTGTGGTGTGTACAAGAATCTACTATTGCATCAAAACAAGTTTTAATTCCAAATCCATCAATCAATCAACAAGTGTAAATTTGCTTCTTTATTTTTTAACTTTTACTCTTAGTAGGAGGAAGCATTTCGATCGAGCTAGATTATCAACATTGAATTTTTACCGGAAATACATGTTTTGAGTTCCGAATAAAAATACATGTTAACCGAATATCCTCAAAATCGAAAAGTCGCAGAAATCTCTAACTTGGTATATCCGTTGAGGTCCGCTATAATAGACATAAAGGTTTTGGGCAATATCCATCAACCGGGAGGGCCATCTTACTGATTTTTTTTTTTCCAAGTTTTTCGCGATTTTCTTGAAAGCAGTTTCAACGATTTTCTTTAAACATCGTATACCATTTATTAAGTAAATACGTATCACTGTTACTAGCAACATTTCTTCTTTCTTGTTTCCTGACTCTACAAGCCAATGATATTGGTCTTGGCCTTCTCAATATGTTTGCCCTAATCGTCCCTATTTCTAGCAGCCACCAGTTGCGGATTCACAGGCTATTTATCACGTGTTAAGCTACTCCGTCCTGCCATCGTAACTTGGAAAAATTGATTTTTCTTAGGGGATTTCTGAGGGAACGGTCGTTAGGCCTTCCTCTAAAATACCACTTCAGTACAATTTATGATTTTACCAAATATATAATATTGATCTAAGTTAGAACGATTGCTAGAATTCCAAGTTTGATGAAAATCGCTTAAATCGAAAATGCAAAATTATATTATAATATAATTATTATAATGGATGTGAGAACGAGAGAGAATGAATTTAGGATAAGAGAATAGAAACAAACTAGATGATATGCCGAACACTATATCATGAATAGAACCCATAAACTGCAAGGACTTCACAGTAAATAAAAGTTAGGTAGCGAATAGTAAAGAGATAGACTGGCTGAGTAATAAGAAGGTAGTAGATATTGCTGACTGGATGTACTGTTGTAAAACGGACAGTAAACTGTTGTAAAAACTGTACTGCTGTCGCTTTATTTATATGAAACAAATTATCCCTCCCTAATCTGGCCTAGGTGGGAAAGTAACTAATTTTTGATTCATTTAATGTGTGCTTCTCCGTTCTTCGAATCCTATGAATCTTTAATGATTCGGATCCTATTACAATTTAAATGTTATTTCAGTTTGTGTAATGTTTTGACGTTTTCTTCCAGATTACAACGTAAATGATTCCAGTCCTATCTTGCCAAGGGTATTCGACAGCATGTATCCTACCAACTCTATTATTTATGTTAGAGCAATTGAATAAAAATGTCCAAATCTAAAGGAAAAGTATCCATTTTATAATAATATTAACTGCAGTAAGAGAAAGTCATATTAGATGTTTTTTTTATTTATTCTGTTCGATATCTTTCGAAGCAATCAAATTATTTAAATAATTGCTATTAACATTTTTTTTCTTCTTATAGTATATTTTATTGCAAAAATGATATTAAAAGATTGAAACAAATGATAATTACAGTAAGACTAAACTAAAATATATTCACATACTAAGATTAGTAATAATATAAAAGCTAAATTAATGCAAAATTTATAATTATAAAATTTTAAATGTCACCAGTTTTAATAAACACAGGAATTTCCCAGTGTAGAACTTCTATTTAAATGAATTAATAATATTTGTTGCCAAGGTTGGTCTGAATATGTTTTGATCTTGTAATAATAATAAAAATCTTTGCATTTATTTTTTTATACCTTTCAGAAAATTATATTTATATATTAGATTAGTAATACTTGTATTTCAGAAAGTATCAACTGTATATATTCAGATAGATAACATTTATTTTGGAAAATATCAATTGTAGCTCAGTTATTGCTAGCATTTCAAATAGCAATTAATAATATTTTCATAATTTGGACAAGTATTTTTAATGACTATACTATACTGTATTGTACTGCACGACCTACTAACAATTTTCTGTTCTTCGCTTGATCAATTATGTTCTCCAATTAAGTCTTTGTTTCAAAACACCAAGAGCTGTGAAGTTAGGAATTTGTTAGACGTCTTTTTACAAATATCATGACTTTGAACCACATAAGTTCTGCTGGATTTAATGCTGAAGTTTTTTTTTACAAATATAACCGTTATGTAATGACACATCAAAGTCATAGAAATGTCAAAGTGGTTCCAGCCAGCTGCTATCTTCACAAAGGATGGCAGGAATAAAGATAATTTATAACTAGTGGCCTAGCCGACCGCTGTCTTTAAGGCAAGGCCGCGGCCAAACAAACAACAAAGCCTTTTTCAATACAAGGGTCATCAAAGTAAGCACCGATAAAGCTGGCCACTGACCTAAATCACTGGTCACCGAACTAACCAAGGTCGCACAAGGTCGCACACTAGGACAGATGTCTTGGTGTGAGTGTTGCTAACACTAATATAAACTTCACCCCATTGGAAGAGGGGATCATTATATACCAGCACGTCAGTAGATCATCATCATCATACACGAGTACGTCAGTAGATTATCATAGACCAGTACGTCATTAGATTATCATATACGAGCATCGTTATACGAGCAGCAGTTCCGCATCCCTATACAGGTTTTACTTATACTTATTTTCATAGTTGTGCATCTTAGTTTATTTATTTTAATCATTTTAAATTAATTGTTATTTTAACTTTAAATTATCTAAGTATTTCATTTTAATAGTTACCATTTTTCACTATTAAATGACTGTAAAAATATAGTCTATTTTTATAAATTCAGTCTTAGTAATTCGAGCACTAACTTCCAAAAATCTCTAAACTAACTTCCGCCCTCTTCAAGACATCTACTACATACCAAAGGAATCACAATAAACGATTCCACGACAGATAGGTTCTGAAATGTAAATGATAACTTTTGAATTAAAATTGACTAATCTGTTATTACAAATAACTCTTTTAAAAATAAAACTAAGAAATTCTGAATTAAAATAATTAACAATTATTGAAATATAACTGTTAAAGGTGTAAAGAAATATTTACTGATTTCTTTTTTTTCTTTTGACCTAAATAAGTGTAATGTTCCAGTTTTTAGTGTGACATTTAATGTGATGTAGTAAAAAAAAAAGTTTAGTTATGAAAGGAAACAATACGAATTTTAACCGTTTTGCTTTTCTATCAAAATTATTGAAGAAATCAAAGACATAATAAAACGTATTAGTAACAAATACTCAATTAGTCGCTCTAAATTCGTTCTTTTTTATTATATATATATATATAAAAAAAAAAGCTAAATTTAGATAGTACTATAAGAAAACAGTAAACTATAGACAATATTACATTTTAACACTAAATAATAATGTAAAAGAACCTTGGTCAGTGTTAAGAAACACTCGGCTATAACTAAGAAGTCTAATTTTCCACGCCAACAGATATTGACTCATTTTTCTTAGATTACGCGTAAATACTTTTCTTTCTTTTTTTTTTTTTTTTTTATTTCTATCATATTATTTAGTAAAGGAATGGCATTGAAAGAATAGAGAAATAACTGCAGAAAATTCGCCATGGTTTTGACAGAATATTTTTTTTTTGTTAGTTTATTTTTATTTAAAAAAAAAATAATAATAATTATAAATTTAAAGTTAAAAATTTCAAATATTTTTTGATTAAATTAAATTTTTGGTTCCCCTTTAAATAAATTTCAAAATTTCTCACATAGAAGAATAATGATCTGGTGGTGATATACAAACACAACATAATCTTGTTTAAAAATTATCACATTTCTTTGGACAAAATTTAGATTCAAAAATGTAATTAAATTAATTTAAATATGCAACAATTTACATCACAATCATTATAGTGAATGCTGTAGTGTAGAGCACGCAACTCTACAAGCCGTGGTGGGGGACCCACAAGCTGTGTCGATTGGAAAGTGGCAAACGAACGAGATATTATAATAAAATGAAATTTTATAGATTCCATTAAATAATTAAATATGAAAACAGGAAACAAAATAGACAGATCTATTATAAATTATTAGGTCATTCATTTTTTTTTTAAATAGCATTTTTCCTATCCTAATTCTAATTATAAGAAATAATCACATATTTATTACTCAAGAAATTTATTTTTGTTCAATTGCTCTGCGGGCCATAAACCCTCTCGTTGAATTGTGAGAATTATTTTAATTGCTTGTATTTTACTATTTTATTTATTTCTTTTTTTTTTTGTTTATTATGAATATTAAATAGTATATAACAAAAATTTAATTTTAAAATTAAAATTATTAATAAAAATAATTTTTTCTTAATATGTTGAAATTATCATTAAATATTTTTCATCTACAATTAAACACCATTTAATAATAATAATAATAATATCTTTATTTTACGTCCAATACATATTTACATATTTACATATTTACATAATAAATTAGAGTGCCAGAAAAGGATCTATAACTGTAACTGAGATTCAAAATAAAAGAGTAAGCAGGGCAATTTCAATATTAGGAAAAGGATGAACAAAAAACCGAATACAAAATATGATTAAAAGAGAACTGTAGATAAAAACTTAGCTACATTAAGATATACTTAATTCTTTTATGTTTGTAATGAATATTTACCTATATTTTTAATTAAATCATTGTTAATTATTTCTGAATTTAAAAAAAAAAAACCTTTCGGTTGCTTGTTTTATGACATCCTTAATGAATAGTAAACCAGTCTGTTCGTGGAGGAAACTAATCGGTGTGTACCTAGGAGAATCTGTAGCGTATCTCAGAAACTTATTTTGGATTCTCTGAAGTTTTAGCATATTGGTTGGACATTTAAGGTTTCACCATTAAAATTAAAGAAACAGCAATATAAGCTATAATTAAATCATTAAATGATTTAAGAAAATAAATAAATAAATAAATAATGTATGCAGTTAAAAAGAATCTGGCGTGAAACACACATACACACACTACTTTCTCTTACTTCTGTAAGTAAAATTATCGTATAAAATTACAAATTTTCATTAAACTAAAATTGTACATATTTACCCTGACATAAATACCGATTTGCAGGAGGGTAAACTTGGCACGTAGAGAAGTGATTATATTCTGGCCCAGTAGAGCGCACCAAAAACACTGATCCAACACATATAATATTTGAAATTTAACGCCATATACGCCGCACAACTATCCCATACCAATTTTATTTGGAAAAAAATATTACAAATAAAAGTGATACGTTTATGTCAGAGCAATTAGCCAACCAGATTAAAAGAAATCGTTATAGACGTTTTAGAGAAAATTTCGGAAAGACTCAAAAACTTATTCTATAAAGTCACCCTACCGGTTAATCGATTTTCTACAAATTTGGAATTCAAACAATACTTCAAATGTATATTGACTCAAATGTATATTGCTTCAAATGTACATTGGAGGGTATAGAACCATAGATATATTGCTTGAAGTTGTATTTTATTGGTAAACTTAACATTACTGTTGTCCCAGAACCCTCCAAATATACTATTTTCCCAGGAAAATATTTCAAATAAAAGTGATAGATATTTATGTGTGTACATAGTTTACGAAAATTAAAGAAAATCTTTTGTAGCCGTTCTTGAGAAAATCGCCAAAAATTGAATGATGAAATAATGCTTAAACAATGATTTACTATCCATACTGTTAGAGATTCGAAATTGGTTGGAGACTCATTTTATAGAAATTGCGATAGCTCTTGTTCAGATCAGATCTCAGTGAGGCTCTCCCTAATAGTAATATAGTCGTAGAAGACAGTACAAATGTGAATGTTACCAAAATTTCACAATAATTATCTTAAAAAAACAACGAGGAATAAGGATTTCATTGATTTCTCAAATTTTCATTTATAAATCTTTGCAAATATCATTAATTGAGCGAAATAATTGAAGCATTTCCGGAATAGAAAAACCTGTATCTTATAGGTTTCTATTTCATAATTTGTGACTCTTCAAAATGAATTCATATTGCAATAATGACTTACAATAAATCATACCTCACCATTTCAACCATTACTGTGGTTTGACACAATCTAATTATAAAATTCCAATGCGTCCTCAGATGTGGTTTGATTAAAAATTGTCGCAACTCAATTACCAGTCAGTATTATTTCCTCAGTATAATTGAAACTACAAAATATTGATGGAGAAATAAAGGAAAAAAAATAAATTTCATCAATGAAAAAATTAATAAAGGGGTTTCCACTCAATGATTGGAGGAGATATTGTAGAATTACGTCGTGCAGTATTCCCCCCACCCTAAAATGTAGAATGTTAAGTCATTAAAAAGAAAACAAGAGAATTGATAATTATGAGGTTGTTGAAACTTCTATTCTATGGCTGGTTAGTGCCTTCCATATATATCTTCAACTTTCTGAGGTAAAAGAAAAGTAAAATAATGATAAGTATTCCACTCTATTAAAACAATTTTTTATTTATTAATAAATTAAAAATAACATATTTGTTTTTGGCATTAGTGGATAGTAAATCACGAAGAAATCATTACACACGCAGTGGATGATCCAAGATGAAAGCTGGGTGAAATGAAGCGAATTCGTGAAATTTCGTGACTATGTCTTTTTTATTTTAACTTTAGAAAGGTCACAATCGTGGCAAATGACACCCGGAACTCTGAGCATCAAAAACTGACAAACCACTGCAATTGGACAGGGAAAGTTGGAGTACTAACATTGAGGAGGCCAAGACACAGTGATGGGTGGTAGCGCTACCGATGATGATGATGACTGGTCTCAATGAAGATATGCACATGGCAAGTACAATACTTCCTCAGGTTAAGCCACAAGTTGGAAAGACTTAAATAACCCCAACCTGGGCATATTCTGACTCCATTTGCGCTGGAGGCTAATACATTGGAGTTACCTTTTACTAAAACTCACTTGGAATCAACATATCGACAGAATCGCACACAAAGCCAGTGTGTCGTTTGGTAGGTGCAGAAGGCTTTGTGGAAGAAACTGGTGCTTGCGCCCACGTTTGACTCATGGTGGTCATTAGACCCATGATCACATACGGGTCGGTGGTTGGTGTGGAGGTTACCACAACT
This sequence comes from Triatoma infestans, assembly GCA_011037195.1. Lineage (NCBI taxonomy): Eukaryota > Metazoa > Arthropoda > Insecta > Hemiptera > Reduviidae > Triatoma > Triatoma infestans. The sequence continues at coordinate 12,997 of JAAEAF010011465.1, forward strand.
CTGTAGAAAAGTGTGACCAAAAAGCTGGGTGGGATCCAGAAGCAAGCATGACGGGGTTCCACGGGGGTGATGAGAACCACTCCGATTGCGGCTTTAGAGGTCCTCCTTAACTTACCACCGTTACACATTCTCGTTCAAGGCGAAGCCAGTAATTCATAGGCTCCTTTAAGGGCCGCCACTATTACATCTAGCCATGGATCTGCCAATTGAATGAGGAAATAAAAGCCGACTTGGTATGCCAACTGATAGGATAAATCCCAGTTCAATTTCAATAGATATTTCCGTATTACAATACCAGACAGAAGTGAATGGAACAGTGGCATGGGACAGCCCTTCTCTGCTCGATAACTCAATCAATAAGGACAGCTCCAAGACTCATCCAGGCGTTGGAACTGTAGTCTATGGGGCTATGCCTAAGGTTAAAATAAGGCCAATTTGGGAAAATACGTCACGGTCTTCCAGGCTAATGGTCTGGGCGTTAAAGCTCTGGGCTGAGGAGATTTTAAGGCAAGGATTAATGGGTAGGAGTGTGGTCACATACTCAGGCTGCTATGAAGGCCCTTTCGTCACACCAAATAGTCTCACGACTGGAGTGAGATTGCCTAAAAGTCCTAACCGAGGTGGGTGATTTGAATAACTGACACTCTCTTGGGTGCCGGGACACACAGGATTTTTTGGCAATTATTTTTGGGATGGCCTAGCAAGGGAGGCTTGAACGGCATTTTTACAGGTCCTGAACCCTTCTAGGTTTGTCCAAAAGCCTGACCCGAACTTCTATCAAAGGTTGCATTGAAGAACAGCGTCTGCAACGATGGGCCTGAAAACCAAGACAGAGACAGGCAAAACTCTTTATAAAAAAACATTCGCCTAAATTCACAGGGGATCATCTGAAACACAGGCGGAAGGTCATAAGGAAAATAGTGGGTCCCTTGACGGGGCACATGCACCAGTTATTTACTTACAGACAACGCAATGTGCCCGATTCTGTAAGGCCGAGGAAGAAACTCCGGTACACATTCTTAGCGAGTGTGCCGGCCTGATGAGGTGAAGGTTTCTTCAGTGGGGAGTGAGTAATCCCGAAAGTATGAGCTTCATGACGGAGCCGCTTTCAGCATTGCTAGGCCAATTTAGAAGGGCAAAGCTAGTGGACGTGCTATATCCATTGAGGATTCAGAATAAACCTCCTAGTGTATGGAATGAGATGGTCGCGGTGGAATGAGGCTTAGCCACCTGTTTCTTAATCTATCTATTAGGCAACAAGACATAAAAAAGGAAAACATTATCAACAAAGTGGGACCAATCAAGAGCTAAAGTTGAAGAAAAAGATTGTATCAGTCCTATTAAAATTGAATCAATAATGTAGAAGAACTTAAAGAATATAAAAGTAGACATTGGAAATATGACAGTTTTATTTATAAACCTTTTTTATCATCAAACTAATCGACGAGGGAGAATATGGAATTTGCTTTATGTGAATCCCTTAACCTACTATAACTATACGCAGTACAATTAATATTAAAACTATAAATTAATGGCGCCCTAATAACAAATACTCATCATTTAATAAAAAACAAAAGTTTGTTGCATACTATTTGAAGCAAATTGAAGCGAAATTGTCTTCACTGAAATACATGATTTTGGGGTTTAAAATAAATGAATCCAAAACAAAATAGATCTTTGTCACTATAAGGTGTATCCAATAATGAACTGATTAATCTAGATGCCCACACGTTTGGGAATGCCCAATGTTTGAGAGCTGGGTACTGACAATGAAAAATGAATGTCTTCTATGTAGTTAAGAGAGAAAAATTGTGAAAAGGATTTTTGGACCTATTCAAGAGAAAGATGGATGGAGGATACGATCGAATCAGAAATTGAGGGACTTGTATCGGGAACAAGATATAGTAAGGTTTATTAAAAAAGTAAGACCAAGGTAGCTTGGCCACTTGGAAAGAATGTCAGAGGAAAGATACCCTAAAATTATACCAAAGTCATCCAGAAGGAGTAGGCGGGGAAGGCCTAGACTGAGATGGAGGGATGATGTGGAGGAGGATTTGAGAGTGATTGGAGTGTTAGGTTGGAGAATGCGGGCAAAAGATAGGATGGAGGGAAATAAGGTACTTGAGGAGGCCCAGGACCTTCATGGTCTGTAGTGCCAAAGAAAAGAAGAAAGTATAAATGATTTTAAAAATTGTAGATAACGCGAATTTCTCACTTAATTCTGGAAATTATGGACTGGCGCTAACATGAAATATTGTTGAAGATATTATATAACTTTTATATCTTTTCTTTAGAAAAAGTTATTTATAAAATGTGCAGTCAACGTTCAGAATAATAACTACCCAGTTAATAACTGTACTCATTATTTCTTTGTCTTAATGTATTACATTTAAAATGGAAGATAAGTGACAATGTGCACGCAGCTGGCAATGCTGTATTATCGATATTATAGTGTTGATTGTACCACAATAATCATCAAATATTTACATTTGAACCCGCATTCAATATATTATTAGTTTCTAATTTATATGTTAATGCGAGTGCTGTACGTATTGTGTCATTTGATAATATTGCTGTAATTCCTTCTTATACAATTAGCTTCTGATGGAAGTTCAAAATTTAGCATTATAATTAATGCTCTTCACTATAATTAGGAAACCGATCACAGAAAACAAGATTTATCGAAATTAAAATTATGATCAATATTATGTTCCATATAACCAGAGATGTTTAAATAATTTAAACAAATATGAGCTAAACTTGTTTTTTAAAAAAAGAAAAGGAAACAATCAAGACAAGAAAGAAGAAATTACATATCAGAAAGGAAAGAGATACAAATAAAGATACAGAAATGACCAGATCAGGAGGCTGTGTACTTAGTAATGAGAAGTCTAAAGCTCCCTGCCATTTCCCCTTTCGACAGTTCTTTTCAATTTCTTCGGTTCCAAATTGAAACCTTCTTCTACTTCCTGAGAAACTTCATCCTAAAAAGAAAATGAGTTTTTACATTCAACCCTGCACTATTTCTCTCTTTTTTTCTGTTCTAATCCGTTACCTCCTCCATTTTCTTTAAACCTCTTTTGACGTCATTAAGTCCATCTTATCCTGCTGACAAAGTTATAGTTGCATTCACCGAACTAACATTTAGCAAAATGGTTCTCAAATGTCGTTTGGCCTTAATAATCCATGACCTCGTCTTTCCACGTTATTTATGAGATCTGATAGATCTTCTTCTTCTCCAAAAATAATATGAACTTCCTTGTTAGGTTTGGCTATTCTAGGTCAGCTTCAAAGATTACATAATCTATTATTTACATTTTGCATTCATATTCTGTTTCTTGGCAGGAAAAATGACCAATCGAAACTCAGCTTGGAATTGTAGAACTAACCTTTCTGAGAAATCTGAAAAATAGAACTTGCTGAAGATCCTTTATGAAATTCACAAATACATTCATAAAATGAAAATAGAAATCCGAAATTAGGAACTTATTTTTTCTGGAGTCTTGATGGTCTATAGGTATATCCCAAACTAAAATTCAGAGTTAGTAGAGCAACAATTATAACATGCAACATCCTAACAGAACCAATCGCCAGCAAATACGTCCCAAAAAGGTAGACTCCATAATTTTATGTGTAACCACATCAGGGTGTCACCATTGAGCATCCAAGAGCCCGTCAACTACGCATTACACCGTCTGTCACACCACAAGTATTGAGCTTCAACTTTGACAGCCAATCTTTCACTTGGAAGCTGCCCTCTAGCGGAAGGAGAAATTGAATAAAAGTCGGCCATGTAAATTTCTTAACAAGTAGTCGCGAAATAAACGTTTAACTGTAAACATCGGTCGCTATAACAAAATTAACTTTGAAGGTTCATCAAACTGGCCACACTAGCTCACCACCGTTAGAGCAGGCAAGAGTTCTAACTAGCCACATCCTTGCGATTCCCAACAGCCAATTCTACCATTCTACGTCATCACGCTAACAAATAATCATCACTCTTTGCTCTACACTATAAACTCAGTAAATTATGAACAACACTCACGCGAGCATGGCGGAAGTTCATATACTAAACTATAACTTGTATTTGTAGATGGTATGCATGACTACTTAGTTTCAGAATGAAATCTAGCTCATCTCCAAACTTACTAGCATATTGCTACGTTATTACAGACAATCTGTTTACGATGCATGGCCAAATATATGAAATAGAAGCTACTACAGAAGATATTCCTGCAACCCTAATAGATTTTAACATCTCCTGTTTTCACCTAGATTCTACTTCAGTTTTTGTGAAAAAAAAGAAGATATTAATACCACCTCGTTAAAAAAAAAAAAAAAAAAAAAATACACATTATAATTGGGTATTAAATTAATTGAAGAAGTTAATTCTTAATCTGTTAATTCAATGAAATTCCAGAAAATGCTGCTTCCATAGGTGATAATTTACCACAAAAAATCTTCAAACTATACCATAAGTTATTTCACCTAGAGATTACATTATTTTTGATTAATAATAAATTGAAGAAGAAAAATATCTTTGTCCGGCATCCTATTTCTGCCATACAAAATAAGTGAAAAACAAAATATGTATATTTAATAATAAATTGAGATAAATGATAAAGGATTCTATAAATTTCAATAATATTACATAATTTTTTTTGGAAAAACAATTTTTCTCAATTTGACTTTTTAACAGTATCATTAGAAATATTGATTTTTTTTTTCACTTTCTTTCATTCCGGGTAAGTGGAAGTTTTGACTTCATGTCAAATTTTAGAAATTGAGTTTTTCCCGATACTTCATGTTGAGTTTCCAAACACACGGAAAAAAAGTTTTTAGCAATTGGTCTTTGTGTATCTGTGTAAAGCGCAAATTTGATATTCCGTTTAGATACCACCACCACAACTGACACTACGGTTTCCATCAAACCTCAAGGGGGCGGAGGCGGGGTGGTTGGTCCAAGGATCAACCCCTTGGAACCCAAGGTTAAGTTTTCCAGCCTCTTCCAGGCGGAGATATACGCTACTGGAAGATGCGTTCCATTTAACCTCAATAGGGGATATAGGAATCAGGAGATTGTAATCCTTTCCGATAGCCATTGAGCGTTAAGAATTGAGCATTGAGCGCTTCAGTTATTAGCTCTAAAATGGTCTGGGAATGCTTAAGTAAACTTAATAACCTAGGCATGTGAGTGCCAGAGCATGTTGGCATTGAAGGAAATGAGATGGCAGATGCCCTGGCGAAGATAGGCGCTGTGACCCCGCTTCTGGGGCCGGAAACTTTTGTGGGTTCAGCGACCAGTTTCTCTTGGAAGAACTTAGAAAGGAGGAGGAGGCAAAGCGATCTCAACTCTGGAACTCCCTTCCCGGTTTGCGGTAGGCCAAAATCTGCCTGGGAAACTATAACCAGCGGAGAACGGAGGTTTGCATCGGCTTGAGTAAGAATAGGCTTCGCGTTCTCGTGCTCAAACAGACTCTGTGGGAAGTTGGAGGAAACTCCATTACATCTCCTAACAGACTGCGAGGCTGCCACTCAGAGAATATTCAAGAACCTAGGTAGCTACCAGGTGGTGGAGGGGGACATATATACCCTCTCTAGAGCCCGTCAGGTTACCAGGATTCCTCAGGGATCTTAATCTGTTGGAGGTTATCTAGAACGGCTGTTCATTTGGGACATCTGCTCGGGTGCTATGGGCAAATAGCCCGTGGCACCCAAGGGGCACAGCACAATAGATCTCAAGGTCGCAGTGCATTGGCTCCCCCTTCAAAAAAAAGAAAAAAGATTACGCTCAAAGTCCAGCAGCCGAAAGTGCTACTTTATGAAATGTTTTTTGCTTTCAGTTTTTTAATGTTTTGCTTAAAAAACAACTGTAACTGTTTTCTTTAAACTTCGTAAACTGTTTACACATATAAATGCCTGTCACTTTTATTTAATAACACATTTCTGGAAGATTTGCAACTTTAAGCTTTCCTCTAAAATGCCCAGTTCACTAAAAAGTACAGCCCTGGTAGCTGTTTAATATTTAAGATTCATTAAAAGTATTGCTAGTATTCAAAATTTGTAAAACAAAATCGATTTACTTTAGGTAGTTTGACTTTACAGCATAGCTTCGTGAGAGTGTGAAATTTTCGGAGGCAACTCTAAGAAAATGCTCACAAATATAAATCTATCAATTTTATATGAAACATTTTTCCGAAAGCAATGATTTTGAAGGGTGTTTGCGGGGGGGGGAATCTGCAAAGTTAGATTATTAGAGTTATTCGACTTTGATGAAAACTCTGTCTTCTGGACTGCAATGCAATCATATTCCCACCTGTCTAGTTGCCGAGAACCAATATGTACGGGGGCCATTCAATAAGTAACGAGACAAATCGTTGTAGCTTAGAAACGGTTTGTTTAATCAATACAATAGTTTCAGTGCGTCAAGTTGGCATCCTTGTACTTAGTTTCTTATCAGCTGTTCGACAGTATTTGGTAAGCAAAACCTCAAATGTATTCAATTAACAATGGAGAGTCCGCTCGAGCATTGCACATCGGAAGAACAACGCTCAGTGATTAGATTTTTAGTTGCAGAGGGTGTCAAAGGTAGTGAAATCTAAGAAAGAATGTTGAAAGTGTACGGAAATAATGGTTTGAACCATTCGAACGTTTGCAAATGGATAGAACAGTTTAAAAATGGCCGTATAAGTGTCTGTGGTTGCAACGAAGAGGATGACCGGTTAAAGTTGCGACTTCTACCTTCGAATCTCGCATTAACGCGTTAATTCAGGACGACAGACGTAGTACAGTTGAACTAATAGCTGAAATAGTTGCACGCGAGTGTTGGAATTGTCCATAACATTATTCAGAATAAACTGCAATACAAGAAATCTTTTACGAGATGGGATCCAAGACAATTTACGGTCGCCTACAAAGAAAGTGGGGTGGGATATTCTTCCATATCCCCCCCTATAGCCACGACCTCGCCCCATCGGTCTTCAATTTGTTTGGACTCCTTAAAGAGGCTCTACATGGAAAACATTTTCAATCCAATGAAGAAGTTAAAAATCAGGTTCAAAAGTGGTTTCGAGATCTACACCAAAGAATTTTATGGTATAAATGTTGCTGGGGACTATATTGAAAAGTAGCCAAAGTTTTGTATTGTTTAAACAAACCGTTTCTGAGTTACAACGATTTGTCTCGTTACTTATTGAATGACCCTCTTATCTCCACCACCGTTACGTTTTGTTGTCAGAGCAAAAGTGTGTGTAATAAAATTATTTCAGTAATAATAACTTATTTATAATCAATCACAACAGCTGTTGAATAAATTTTATGTAACATAAATAATTATAATAATATTCATATTTCACACACTTTTTTTTTTTTAAAATTATATAGCATTAAAAATTCAATTCCAAAAAATGAATTATATTATATATATTGACCAAAGATAGATGATGGTATCTGATGGTTGAAAATTATTGCTACATCAGTGTATAGAATTTCTGAAGGACTTGTTGTTGACGTAATGTTGTGGGGGTGTAATTATAAAATAAAAATAAAGACGTCTAAATGGAAGAGAAATCATTTATTTGTTAAATTAGATGCTGGCTCTAATTTTGTTGCTAAATTATTAGTAATAATAGATAGTGATGAAATTTTTCTAGATAATAATCATGTTAATGTCACATAATTTCCTGTCAAAAAGCTCATTGTTATGTTTCAGATTAGCTTTTATTTATTTATTTTTTTTCATCGAAACTTTTGTATTATTTTTGATATTATTATGTTCATTTCATTCTATCCAAATAATAAAATAAAATAATGACTAATTAACCTCTCAATAGAAAAATATCTTCGCGACTATTATTTCATAATTATAGCACATCCATAATTACAACACATACAATTATAGCTCAATATAGGGAAGGGAATGGCTCAGTGATAGGGTACTGGACTCCAACGCCGAGGTTTCGGGTTCGAGTTCATCAGTGCTGCCCTTACAATTTCTTTTCCAAGAAGCCTCAATAGCTCAGTGACCGATGGTCAATATTCTCTGTAGCTGCTTGGAAGCCTGTATTGCATTAAGAAAGCTCCGGAGGGAACAACTGATCTTTCAGGTCGGAATACACTATCCCCCAAAAGAATATAATGTAATCTAAATTCAGAAATATAATGAGAAGTAAACTATTATTCAATGAAATTTGAATATTTCTTTCTTTTCTTAATTTTTAATTTTTTTTATTACCTTTGATTTTTTTTTTTTGCAACGCTGATTTGTGTTAGCATCAAGCCATTTGCTGGCGAGCAGTCCAATAAAGAGCAGCCATCCGCTGAACCTGGTCACTGGGTTTTGAGTTGTATTCATCGCGAGCATCTGAGTGAAGGACACTCCAACAGATGCTCGCTCGTCATCTCCGAGTCGGGATCGTTACATGAAGGGCATATGGGGCTGCCACGAGCCCCACAGGCAGTGTGAAACATGAGTGTGAAAACTAAATTTGCTCTGTGCAAGTCTGTGTTGCCACACTGTCTGAAAAACGCATCCTGAAGATGGGCGAACGCCCGAAACCGGTCGATGCCACAAAATGAAGCAGGCTACCACGGAAAATGTCTCTGAAGTAAATAATCAATTTTCAAGAAAATTCTATTTTAATGTACGGTTCTAATGTATATGTTACCGGCAAAGTATGAAATTCATCGCGGACGAGCCCCCAATTTATTTTATTACATCCCGATTTCAAAATATATTTTAATACTAATCATTTAAAAGTTAAATTATTTTACTTAATGTACCAGAACTATTGAAACACTATTTGGAATACCATGATTTATTATACTGAAACACTACAATAGAATTTCCCCCAAGTTAACTAATGAATAATAGGAATATTTAAAAGAATATTTTTCAAATACACTAAATTTATATAAGAAATATAATCTGGTATCTGAGTATAAACCACGCATGCTATGATATGAAATGCCTAGGCATTCTTTAGAAAGCCTGAATTTCATAGTTTGCCGGTAACACGTATACTACGAGCGGTAAAACCAACATACGAATTTTAAAGAAAATCTTGAACTGAACAAAAAAAAAAAAAAACCTTCTGTAAAATTCCACTTCAGGTTGATGGATTTTGCCCGAAACCTTGTGGTAGTAGTTCTAAAAAATGGAATTCCAAGTTTGCGATTTTTCTAATCGCAGAAAAACACACACACATACACCCATAGATCATTCGCTAAGAATATTTTTATCGAACTCAGGGGAAATCAGACCATCTATTTCCCGCTGAAAACTCAATTTTGAAAATTTGAAACAGTCGCAATATTTCCTCTTATCAGAGTAAGAGAAAGTAGAAAACTAATAAGAAAAATTATAGAGAATTATTGAACCAATTAGAGTGGTTATAACAATAATAATCATTACATTCATTTTTAAGAGAAAAAGAATAGGGATATTTTTACTTTCTCTTACTCTGATAAGAGTTAATATTGCGATTGAGGGGATCCATCGCTTGGGTGTGTGATGTGATAGAGATAGCAAGAAAAAAAAGAAGAGATAATTTTTAAATAAATCTAAAAATTACAACTAGTGGTTGAAAATTGGAAAAGGGTCCAGCCATCCGCTACCTGTAGGTCATGAACCGCAGCAAACCCTTTTTGTATTTCTTTCAAAAAAGGGTCAATATACAGTCAAGAGATAATACCTTACTGGCCTACCTGGCCCACCATCTGTTAACAAAGCGTCGCCACCCCGGCCAAATCAGCCCTTGTTAACTACTGACCTCCCCTAGGGTCAATATACCACAAGAGATGTCTTAGTGTTACACGTACTTACACATCACAGCGTCGATGTGTGAGTGATGCAAATATAACACGTCGCCCCACTGGAGGAGGGATTCAGTTCGACTCAGGCATCAAACGTCTACATCAGTTTTCAGGTGAGAAGCACCATCTCACATCGCGAGCGCATCCCTATTTAAGGTTTTAACACTTTACAACTTCTTTAATATTTTGTATTCATTTTATAATTCTTATAGTTATTTACAATTGTGCATCTTAGTTTTTCTATTTTATATCTCTTTAAATTATTTGTTAAAATATAGTATATTTTTATAAATCAGTAGTACGCATTTCGAATACCAACTCTCTAATCTCTTACCCTCTAATTAACAATCTCTTACTCTTACTCATCACTTCAACTTCCGGTATCAATAAAACGATACCAATGCAGGTGGGTGGGTATTTCTTGTTTATTGGCAGCATAACTCAAAAACAGAAAAGCGTAGGAGATTTCAAATTGATATTCTCTCTAAGTGCTATTAAAAAACCCGAAAAAAAATTTATTTTGAACAAAAACGTATAAGCATTATAACACTTTATTGAACTGATTTTACCGGTTTTTTTGTTTTTTTTTGCAAATTACTCGAACACGGGGTCAACGATTTTCTTTAAACTTTCCTATTAAATAAACATTTAGTTCTATCACTTTTATTTTTCTTTTTAATTCATTTTGGTGGAGTACCGGGTGAAGGTTGAACGTTAAACTTTTCTCTAAAATGCCATTTTGCTAGATATCTTACGTTTTCTTTTTACTCGATAAGGCACCAAGGGATTTCTTGAAAACTTGGTATATATATTTACTTCATGTCACACACCTTCACTATTATTTAAATTTTATTTCCGACTAAATTGGTTTTAAATTGGTTCAAAAGTAACATCGTTTTATTGTAGTATATGTTCTTTCCCCTCCCACATGATACTAGCCAGATGATTAAAGCTAGACATGATTAAAAACTCCAAGTTTTTGTTAAAGAAATTTGACAATAGCTGTGTTAGACAGAATATTAAGATAGATAAGTGATTATATACATATATATCCCTGTCTGTTTTAAGCATATATTTTCTGTCCAGCAAATAGTGAGGCAAAATTAAATAGTTGTAGTAAGAACATGTTATAGATACAAATACATACAATCTCACCAAATATATACACAAAGATAATATATAGACGACGAGTTCCAAACACCTTAGGTTAGAATTAGTATACAGGACCTGGAGCCCATAATTCAAAAGTTAAATTGGAATTTGTGTTCATTATGGGAGCTTTAGTTCATTAGCTTTGGATTAACCGCCCTCTGGCTTATTCCATATATATATTTTTTTTTTTCCATTCTCTCTCAATCTGATTTACACTAGCTTCGGGTTATTATTTCTATAAAGATTTTTTATAAGTGAGTTTTTTTTTTAATGAAGTTTATCAAACTCATTAAATGAAACTTTTATAAAGGATAGAATTTATTATTAGATTTTATCTCATTAAAATTTTCTATTTAAATTATTTAATCAAGATGATATGTCGTTCTATTTCTGAATACAATTTATGTTTCTTTTAAAATATTTTAAACAAATATTACTTAACGCTTACAAGTTACTACTTACGCTACATAATTACTAGTATATTCCCCTTTACCATGAATCCTATTGGCTAATGTTTGAAAAAAAATATATTGTTCTTTTTATTTATATGCCAAAATGTTTATTTATTTATTTGTTATACAATTATTTGAATGTTTCCAAGAAGTGAATAATCTGACTAGACATGAAGAAAATAACCACGAATAGATGCAACTCTTTACAAGCTTCTTTACTTAACGTCCTCCATTATTGAGAATATTTCGCAGTCAGGCCACCTTGCGACAAGATTGTCAAGAGAGACAAATATGATAAATCCTGAATTAGTTGATTAGAATAACCTGAGAGAAGAGAATGAAGTTTTTTTTTTATCAGTTTGGGTGATTTAAGTATTGTTCAATCCGTGAAGTATGCGTTACTGTAACGATTGGAGTTGATAGATATTGAAGTGCTTGGCTTATCTCCATGATTCGTTTCAATTCGTATGTCCAATATGTTTCAGTTGGGCCTTTTATATCTTATTTATTAGTTATGCAAGATTAGGTTTGGTATCATGTTGTTTGAATCCAATAGAAACTTTACACAATTAAAGAATTTTAATAAGCTAACCAATAAGCATAAGATTTTGTGGATCATAAATATTAATTATAATAAAAATTTAAAAACATATTTATTTATATATTAAAAAAATCTGATGTGAAACACTCACACAACTTTCTCTTACTCCAGTTCTTTAATAATAACTATAATTGACAAATTTTATAGTTTGTGCATCTAATTTAATGAAATTCGTCGAAAAATGTTCAGTAAAAGCGCACTTCCTGTTTACTAATTTTCTTGGAACTCAGAATTTCGGCCGTCTATTTATTTCTTACTAATTTTGTTTGGATGAGAGAATTGTATAATCAACTATGATAGCACTTAGAGGAAAACCTAATCGTATCCCTACCCCAAAAGTGGCCTTAAATCAATTTTCCCAGAGAAATGTTGTAGGTCTTTGTATGTTTAGTAAGAAGTTTCAAGAAAATCGTCGGAGCCATTTTTTTTAAAAAAAACGCGAAAATGAAATCATTTAGTAAATTGGTAAAGTGAACGCACTTCCGGTCATCCGATATTATTCAAACCCGGAATTTTAACAACTCATTTAATTCTAATTAATATTATTCAGATGACAGAACTGTATAATAAACTGAAATAGCACTTTAGAGCAAAAACTCACCCCACCCCTCCCCCAAAACTGCCTTTTAATGAATTTTCCCAGAGAAATGTTTTAAGTAGAAGTTGTTGATCTTATTATGTGCAGTTCATATATATATATGAACGTTCACATATATATATAATTCCGGTTATCCGATTTTTTTTAAACTCGGAATTTCAACAACGTATTTAATTTTAATTAACATTATTTAGATGATAGAATTGTCTAATAAACTGAAATAGCACTTTAGATGAAAACCTAACCCCACCCCTCCCCTAAGAGTGCCCTTAAATGAATTTTTCCAGAGAAATTTTTCAAATAAAAGTTGTAGCTGTTAATATGTGTAGTTGATGTTAAAAGTTTGAAGAAAATCCTTGGAGCGATTTTTGAGAAAATCGCAAAAAAGTAAAAAAAACAACTAGTAAAGTGGTACTTCCGGTTAAGGAATTTTGACGGATGACCCACTGTCGGATCCCATGGTGATACCTAAACGGAATATCAAGTTTGAACTTCTTCGATTTTTTCTTATTGAGCTATGCGTTTTCAATACTACACACACACAACCACACACACACACACATCACACACACACCACACAGGCCATTTCTAAAACCACTTTTTTGGACTCAGGGGACCTCAAAATAGATATTTCCGGTGAAAACTCAATATCGAAAATTTGACACGATTACAATAATTCTTCCTCTTACTAGGAGTAAGAGAAAGTAATATTCATATATGTAATTAACTGTATGCATTCCTATGCAATCGCCTCTTTTTTCAATTTATCTTTATGAAAAATATTTTAAAATGATAACTTTAAAATGAATATAACTTTCTAATATAGTTTTACTTTCTCTTACTCCTAGTAAGAGGAACTATTGTAAGTGTGTCAAATTTTCGATATCGAGTTTTCACCGGAAATATGCGTGAGGTCCCCTGAGTCCAAAAAAGTGGGTTTTAGCAATTGGTGTGTGTGTGTGTGTGTGTGTGTGTGTGTGTGAACCGCATAGCTCAAAAACAAAAAACCGTAGAAAGTTGAAACTTGATATTCCATTTACGTATCACCATGGCATCTGACAAAACTCCTCAACCGGAAGTACCACTTTACTTTTTGATTTTTCTACTTTTTTGCGTTTTTCTCAAAAATGGCCCCGACGATTTTCTTCAAACTTTATATATCAACTACGCATACATAGAACTACAACTTTTAATTGCAATGTTTCTTTGGGAAAATTCATTTAAGGTCAGTTATGGCGGTGGGAGAGGTGGGGTTAGGTTTTCCTCTAAAGTGCTATTTCAGTTTGTTAAACAATTCTATCATCTAAATAGTGTTAATTAGAATTGAATATGTTGTTGAAATTTCGAGTTTCAAAAAAATCGGATAACCGGAAGTGCGTTTACATTACCACTTTACTAAATGATTTTTTTCACTTTTTCGCAATTTTCTCAAAAACGTCGCCGACGATTTACTAGAAATTTCCTATAAAAACAAAACATACAATGATCTGCAACTTTTATTGAAAAGTTTCTCTGGGAAAGTTCATTTAATGGCACTTTTGGAGGAGGGGTGGAGTTATGTTTTCCTCTAAAGCGCTATCATAGTTGATTATACAATTCTATCATCCAAACAAAATTAATTAGAAATAAATAGATGGCCAAAATTCCGAGTTTCAAGAAAATTAGTACAGAATTTTACGCTTTTACTGGACAGTTTTTTTCAGTTTTCCACGAATTTCATTAAATTTGCTACACAAACTATAAAATTTGTCAATTATAATTTCGAGAACTGGAGTAAGAGAAAGTTGTGTGAGTGTTTCACACCAGATTTTTTTTTTATTTTATAAAAATAACTTACCCTCACACAACCCATTCGCCAAAATATTTTTATCTTATTCAGAAAATTTCAAATTTGTATTATATGAAACTCAATTTCCGGAAATTAAGATATCTTCATTGCAATCTACATGAGGGTTTAGTACTTTAACAGGAAATTGACTAATTTTGCAACTTTGCTTAGTAACAAAATCTTTCTGAAAATTATTTTAGAGGGGAATCTGCGTGTTTTCTTTAACTTTAAATATATATTCTGTATGATTAACGACAATATCTCCTACTCTGAAATTATAATCCCCACTACCTTATATTTCTGTAATGGTGATGCTATTAATTAAACGTTTATTAAAAATTCCAAGTTTAAAGAAAGATTGTCAAATAGAAACGTTATAATTGCTGTAAGAGAAAGGAATGTGTGGGTCAGATTTTTTCAAATATTTTTTTAATATTTACCTATCTAACATAGGACATAAACGAATCTCCTCGGGCAATTTTTGGAGAAAAAAGCGGATATAATTACTTAATTGTAGTTTTTAAATAAGTTTACAAATGTTTTCTAAAGGAGTACTTTAAGATAACTGCTAAAAGAAATATAAATAAATATAAACAAGTATATAATATTGATGGTTAATATCCATAATAAAGAGTTTTATTCATCGACAACAGTGTTACTTCCTTCCAAAAAAGAATAACACTTCTAGGAGAACATCTATATGCTTCCAATAATCGGACGATTATAATTTTTTATTTTGAAACTGGCAAGATTTAATAGTAACGTACGGCTTCACAGATGGTCTAGCGTAGCCTTTTACATTGATTATTATGTTATGTTCGATACGGTCGCTAAGTCGCCCGAGGGCGCTCCCTAACTTTCAAGTCCGTCCAAAGGGTACGCCAGCTCTCAATATTAATTAATTCCACCCACTGTGGTGGTTTGGTGATCGGTCTGCCTTGGATATAAAAACTGTATTTAAGTGATGTAAGAATGGACAGGGTGTATGCCAAGGAGGTGTTATTTGTGGGAGGTTTGAGTCGAGTGGGGTATACTAGTATACTTTGGTGAAGTAGTGGTGGACGTAAAGAGAGTTCGCTCGTCTCTAAATTCGCGTTTCTCTTCTCTTTCCATCAAATAATATACTTCTTTTCTCACTTGCTCTTTAATCGTGCATTGCCACGAGCGCACCACACAGTTATCCGGTAAAACGATCAGAAAATGTTCGTACCAATGATTACCGGTCCTTGTGTGTAATTCGCGCCTGGCACAGTAATAAAAAAAAAAAGTAAAAAAGGAGAAGAATAAGAAGTAGAAGAAGAAAGAAAATAAGTGTAACTGGTAGATCTAGTTTTAGGTATTTGTGTTTTTATAAGAATAGGGGGGGGTGGGGATTTAGAGTGAGGCAGGCACGCGATATGAACATAGTCTGTAGCCAAGAAGTGTAATCAGGGGAATCGATCTTACGATTATTATATAGAACAACAACATACAACATACGAAGTGTTGCTAGAAATGGGAACTTGATTGATATATATAGCAGCCATATTTTTAGTAAATACACTTGTTTCATATTAATATCCCTTACATATTATTTATATTCATAATTTCCATTGTGTTGGGATCCTATGTTTAATATAATATGAATATTCTTATTTGGCGTAACTTTGTAACATTAGCATTCTTCTAATATTTTTAGGAATGGAATTTTTTTATTGGATTTAGAAATGGTGAATTGTTAAGTAAGTAAGTAAGTAGGTAAGTAAGTGAGAGGAAGGAAGAGGATAAGGGAAGGAATATTTGAACGCGGGCACTTAGGCGCAGAAATATTTGGTGGAACTCGGGATCTGAGCCAAAAGAAAATTATACACTCAAAGGCTAAAAAAACTTTTGTACGTCCATATCTGCATATGTTTGTATCATTCTGTTTGTCTGTATATTTGTAAATATTTTGAAAGTTCCCGTACCGGTTTGTCTGTTTTTTATATATAAGGCGCATCAACATCTATGGTCATTGGCGCCCGGAGCCTTCTCAGTGCAGTGCCGGCCTCCGAACAGTGTTCTTCGTTACAGGCAACACTGTCCAGCACCAGACAGTGAGCTGTAGAGGCTCCTAGGAAGAAAAAATCTAAGGGTAGCACAGCTGGACTCGAACCCGGCTCCTCCGCATGGGAGTCCATTACGCTAACCACTTAGCTATTCCCTTCCCTGTGTTTGATATATATATATATATATATATATGTAAGTCTGTATATCTGTATGTATTTGCCTGATTAATTTGTAGAAGTTTTTTTTTGTCTATTCTATCCTACCGTGACCTGTATATAGCCCCGAGACCAGTCTACATTCCTACTAAGTCTAAGGGTCACATTGGTTCTACTACCTTTACACAGTTTTTTTTGGCATCATCATTTTACTCATTGCCCCTGGGCTTGTACCCCAGAGCGCCTTTTACCCCTCATGCTTTCAACCGCCGCATTGGTTATCCCTAGGACTGATTCTGGACTGTAGAAAATGGAGTATTCACCCCGTTCCTGGCCACTTTATCAGCTGTGTCATTACCCTCAATCCCTCCATCAAGAGTTGCGGTCTGGTAAGTTCTGATTGTTTGAAATGAATGAAATATTTGAAACAAAATGATAGGTTTGAGACGTTTTGGGTGCAATTAAAAAAAAAAATGACCAAGCTGAGGAATTACACTGTTGCAGGAGGTGGATGATAGTAAATGTTTCGAGTTTGGATAAATTGATAATTTATATTTCATTTAAATGCTACCCAAGGGAACTGAGAATAAAGTTTCAATCAAAAATCGGTAAAAACCGGAAAGTACCACTTAACTGAAATACGTAGATTTGTCAGTTTTTGCGCTTTTCTCGAAAACAATTCCTATAATTTTCTTTAAATTATTTATATTAACTAACACAAATTACGAGTATATAACAAATCAGTTGACCGGAAGTGCGACTTTTAGATTATATTTCGGATATAAATACGCAAACATATTTTTGTTTAATGTGAAATTTACAACTGAGTAATACCTATTTAAATTAATCAAAGCTTTGTAAATCCCAGTAAGAGGAAGTCAAGCATTCCATGTTTCCATGTCAGATATCGTTATATCATCGCTACACTAATTACATGATACACTTCAGAGTAACAAGAAAAATTTTAAAACAAAATATATTAAGGATAAAATTAAAAACAAAATTTAATGTGAATAATCGTAAGTAAAAAGAATCCATATGTTACTATAACTGTTTTATAAAACCTTACAAAATAAAGAAAGCATAAAACATAAAAAAAAAAAAAGATAAAGAAAAAAACATTAAACCATTTAACAATAAGTTTGCAGCTTAAAAGAAACCTTAAAAAAAATAATAATTGGTCCATTTTATCACAGTATTTGTCACAGATTATATTGCAGTCTCCAATTACTTTTCTGTGTTCAGCTTCCCACGTATTGTATTTCCTACGGCTGTCTTGTAAGGAATGTACTTTTCACTTACCTCCAAATATCTATTAGTCTAAAATTCTCCTTAGTTCTATAAGCGACATTATAGTATAAGTCAGTTTCCTCAGCTGCTAGGTTTGTGAATCTCTTCTCTACTATTTTACTTGCTGTTACTCCTAGTAAGAGGAAGTATTGTAATCGTGTTAAATTTTCGATATCGAGTTTTCACCGAAAATATCCGTTTTGAGGTCCCTGACTCCAAAAAAGTGGTTTTTAGAAAATGGTCTGTGTGTGTGTGTGTGTGTGTGTGCATGTGAACAGCATAGCTCAAAAACGAAAAATAATAGAAAGTTGAACTTTGATATTACTTTTAGGTAGCACCATGGAATCTGACGGTGCTTTATCTGTCAAAATTCCTCAACCGGAAGTACCACTTTACTAATTTTTTTTTTTTACGTTTTTGCGATTTTCTGAAACATGGCTCCAACGATTTTCTTTAAACTTTGTGTATCAACTACACATACAAAGAGCTACAACCTTTGTTTGAAACATTTCTATGGGAAAATTCATTTAAGGGCACTTCTGGGGGAGGGATGGGGTTAGGTTTTCATCTTAACTACTCTTTCAATTTATTATACAATTCTATCTCTAAATAATGTTAATTAGAATTAAATATGTTGTTGAAATTCCGAGTTTGAAAAAAATCGGATTACCGGAAGTGCATTTACTTTACCATTTTACTAAATTATTTTTTCATCTTTTCGCGATTTTCTCAAAAATAGCTCAGACGATTTTCTTGAAACTTAGTATATAAACTAAACATACAAAGATCTGCAACTTTTATCTAAAACATTTCTCTGGTAAAATTCATTTAAGGGCAATTTTGGGGAAGGGGTGGGGTTATGTTTTTGTCTAAAGTGCTATCATAGTTGATTATACAATTCTAACATCCAAAGAAAATTAATTAGAAATAAATAGATGGCTAAAATTCCGAGTTTGAAGAAAATCAGTAAGCCGGAAGTGCGCATTTACTGAACAGTTTTTTTCAGCTTTCGACAAATTTCATTAAATTTGATACACAAACTATAAAATTTGTCAATTATAATTTTGTGAACTGAAGTAAGAGAAAGTTGTGTGACTGTTTCACACCAGATTTTTTTTTTACTTTTTTGCGATTTTCTCAAAAAGTAGCTCCAATGATTTTCTTTAAACTTGGTATATCAACTACATACACAAAGATCTACACTGTTTTTTGAAATATTTCTCCGATTAAACTCATTTAAGTGGGCTTTTCGGGTAGGGGTTTACGGATTATACAATTCTAAACGAAATTAATTAGAAATAAATATATTGCCAATAGTAGAACTGAACAATTTTCTAGTTTCCATAATTTACTCCATAAAAACACCGAGGAATTTCATTAAATTTGGTATAATAAATATAAAATTTGTCAATTACAATTTTAAAAACTGGTGTAAGAGAAAGTTGTGTGAGTGTTTCACACTAAATTTTTATCTTTGACAACTACATCATTTTGTTGTAATATCGAATCACTCGGTGGTTTTTATCCGTTTCATATTCTTCGTTTCACACTATTCTCATCGCTACTTTCTCAACCATCAAGTCATCAAGTATGCTGCAAGATTGGTTCTTTTACGTTGAGAAGAACATGGGTCAATCACTCATTTTTCGCCTTTAAAAAATTACTAAATCAATAGGTACACATTAAAATATATTTAAGAAAAAGCATTAAATTTGAGAAGTTGAAAAGTGGCGTAATAATATCATTGGTTCTGGTTATCCAAATACAATTTATGAGTTCAGATGAACATCCACGGTTTAGCCTCGTGAAGAATCTATTTCAAATACCTATGATTCAAATAAAAATGTATAGTTCAGATTAAGGCTCCAATGAGAATCAAAAGAATGCTTCCGTCACATGGTTGATGCAACAGCCGCTGCAGCAATAAAAGAAGAAGCGCGTAATGAAATAAAAGGAATTCCACTCAATGTCTTCATAATATAAGTGGCTATATTATTTCGTTAATTAATGAGTGAGTAAAGCAGGATTTTTTGTGTAAAATTAATATTGCTGATACAACATGTTCGCAAGTTGCTTCATTAGGATTAGTTTCTTTGATTCTAAACTCATGCCTTGTTCATACATAAAAATGCTTAAATTATAATTATTATAAATCATGTCTATTTAATTTCAATATTTATATTAGTTTATGCTATTTAGATTAGTATTATTAGTTTATGTAAAACTTGTGCATATGGTTTAGCGTCTAACAGTAGATACAGTCCTTTTACAGGCCAAACAGACATTGCTTATAGAATGGAAAACCATCTATCTAACAATGCTCCTGCCCTACACTTGACATTCCAGCTCCATCACTTCCATCTATTATCGATCTAATATATGTAATCGAGTTGAAAATGGGCACTATACAAATCAATCGTTGTACATTAGGGGTGTACTTCTCACTCTGAAGTAAACATTGACTCAACTACTTAAAAAAAAACTGTAAGACAGCTAACACTAGTTTGACATAATGAGTAAACCAATCACATATAGTGCTCGTTGATTGTAAATTTAGTATGAGAACATTTTTTTTACATTCACGGGTTGGTCATTCAATAATTTTGTAATATCATTATTAATCAATCACAATAATGGATTTTTAGTTATTATTTTGTTTTCTTAGTTGCTGAATAGATTTTTTTTTAATAAAAAAAAAAGTTGTCAAAACCAATTTGACAAAATAAAGGAACAGTTGTCTCATCTACAAACCTGTCATTCAATCCCCCATCTTCGTTATCAGATCTCTCAAAGTTATATGAAAAGAAAGAATTAAAACAGATTAAAATTCTATAGGGTGATCTGAACATAACAAAATTACTTAAAGAATGAACGGTAAATATAATTCTGAGTCCTCAGAAGTATCTTTCTTAGAAACGTGCGGTTAAAATTATAGTCAAAGTTCACATAAACAAAATACAAACGTTAAAACCTCTTTTAAAAACGATTTTAATAAAAATTATGGTTATATTATTAAACTAGTTTTTGAGACCGAACACATTTTATTTATCACAGACATTTTCCATGATAGCCTGCTTCATTTGTGGTCATCGATCGGTTTCGAGCGTTCGCCCATCTTCAGGATGAGTTTGTCAGGCAGTGTGATAATACAGACTTGCACAGAGCAAATTCAGTTTATACACTCTGTCTGAAAAACGCATCCTGAAGATGGGCGAACGCCCTAAACCGGTTGATGAACACAAAATGAAGCAGGCTATCACAGAAAATGTCTCTGATGCTTTCCAGCTCTGCGGAACCAACCACCATAACAACATTTTATTTACATAAAGTCTGTGAAGTACTAAAATTATTTACGTCAATGAAAAACAAGAGAAAGGCCAATTGGAAAATAACTCGAGACTCAATGATAGAAGCCCTTCTGATTTCTAGCAAAATATTTACTTTTTTATTAAGATATTTGTAAATAAAAGGATACGAGCT
>JAAEAF010011467.1:0-27351 GCA_011037195.1 Triatoma infestans
CTGTCATAGAGTTCTGAACCTTGTAATCACTAATTATAACACATGTTTCCCATCAAACCAACAGAATTATGGGAAAAATATAAAGAATTCATGTGCAATGATATTCTCCTGAGATTATATATAAGAACGAATAAACACGAAATGCGATTCTCACCAGAAATATATAATGAAGCTTTAATTTTAATAAGAAGGCAAGTGTTTTGTTCATCGCCAATAAACCCCTGGTGCAGTTAGGTATGACAGCACCCAACCGATCAGCAATTGACATTCGTGATTTTTAACGATAAAAAAATTTTGATGTCAATGAATTGAGTGCTTTTCTACAAATGAATATTCCGAAAATGACATCACAGCAGAGGGATATTTGCAATACTATTATAGCAGCTGTTCAAAATGAAAGTGGCGGATTATATTTCTTAGATGCACCTGGTGGAACCGAACAAACTTTTCATATTTCGTTGATATTGACATATGTCCGATCACAAAATCATATTGCTTTGGCTATTGCTTCTTCTGGTATCACAGCTACTTTATTGGATGGTGAGAGAACAGCTCATTCTGCTTTAAAATTACCATTGAATATCCAATTCAATGAAACACCAACAAGTAATATTTCGAAAAATTCAGGAATGGCTGCAATTCTAAAACATGTAAAATTATTGCATGGTATAGGACGAATGTGCAATGGCACATAAAACGTCATTAGAAGCACTCATTCGAACATTACAAGGCTTGAGAGAATGTATTCAGCCTTTTGGCGGTTTACTTATTTTATTATCTGGTGATTTCCGTCAAACAATACCAGTTATTCCGCGTTCATCACCTGCTGACGAACTCAAAGCATCTCATTTATAGGCACATGTCATCACACTAAGTTTAACTATTAATATGCGTGTACATCTACAAATGATACTTCACCAGCCGTTTCGCACAACAGCCATTAGTTGTTGGAGAGGGAAAAATACCAGTCGATGAAAAAACAAAATGTATTACATTGCCAAACAATTTCTACAATTTGATTGACACTTAAGAGAATCTGATTCAGAGCATTTTTCCATTTATTTTATTCCTGATTTTTTCTGCAATCAATAGTTGAGATGTAGTTTATTTCTGATGCAATCAATAGTTTAAAATAAATTATAAATTTGCTATATATATATATCCAGATGCATCATTCCCAGGTTGTGGCTGTAATGATGGTGGCTGCCCACCACCTATTCTGCAAGGATTTCTGACCACTTCTTGGCAGTTGAAGTGACAAACTTTATATTATATGTAGCAATATTGCTGTTCTGAGGACGAGATGTCTGAAGACTTTTACTTATAAGTTTTTTGAGAAGTGGTGGAGGAATGTATTAGCCTACTAATCTTGGCTGATTTAAGAAGTGATGATTATATTGCTGTCAAGTTAGCATACCAAGTTTAAAGGAAATCGTTAAAGTCGTTTCGAGAAATTCCAGAAAAGTCAAAAACCTACTCTATCGAGTCGCTTATCCATGGGTTAACCGCATACTTTTGGTTAACCTATTTACTTCAAATTTGGAGTTCTTTCAATGTTTCCAGTGTTTCTTAATACTATGTAGGTGTTAAAACCATATTTTATACTGAAACGGTACTTTAGAGTTCAGCATAACGCTATTGTTGGAACCCTCCAGACCACCCAAAAATCAATTTTCTCGGGAAAATGTGTCAAATAGAAGTGATAGGTATTTATATGGATAGATATTATACGAAGCTTAAAGAATATCGCTAGAGCTGTTTTCGAGAAAATTAGGAAGAACTGAAAAGAACATTCAATAAAGTCGCACTTCCGGTTAATGAATTTTGCCCGAACTTTTTATGACTGTTGTGGTTGTAGTACCTAAATGGAATATCAAATTTGAGCTTCCTGCGACTTTTGGTTTTTGAGATATTCTGTTAAAACACACAGACCATTCGCTAAAAAGATTTTTTTCGTATTTAGGAGCATCTAAAACATGTATTTCGGTGGAAACTCAATTTCGAAAATCTGCCACAATTGTAATATTCTCACTATTTAGGAGTAAGAGAAAGTAAAATGGCCGCTTGGTTTGCGTTATGGTTTCATATCTATCTTAACATAAACACAATAAATGTTTCAATGATGAATATAATTACCAGTCTTATATTTCCATATAATTTTAAAGTGCTTACCTTTATTGCCACTTCTGCCAAGGCAATATAATGTGAAACTATTCGCTCTTTTCTCCATTCATTTTCTTCTTCTTGCCAATCTTTTTTGTTATCCGCACTCACATTTATAACAGCCCAAGAGAAGAAAGAAAGGGAAACATAGATTGTGTTTGGGAAACTATTAGAATTCTTTAATTGAAAGTGATATTTTCTTTTGAATCCTTTCCTTAATCCGAGATCGAAGTGTTTGGTGTTAGTAATTAATTTTGCTTTAATTTGCCGAACACATCTAATATAAGCAGCCATGTCGATGTTTTAGATAACTTTCTCTGATCATAGTTATTGTTTTGGTTATAAAAACTTGCTCGTGATCATCTTTGCTTTGAATTTAAAAATTATCTAATTGCTAATTTTTTCCATTGTGGAGCATAGAGTGCAGCATCATTTTCTACCAGCTGTACATTGTATACATCATGTATCCTATTCAAGTGCTTCTTTGATTTAGTTCTAGTGGTTTGTGCTACTTTCTTCGTGTAGTTTTAAGTTCTTTATTATTTTAGTGCAGTTGATCATATAAGTTGATCTTAATCTTTGATTATTATTAATGAAATTTCTGCAGACGTTTTTCTTGTGTTTAAATATGTCTTTGTTTGAGGTTACATAAGGTGCAATTCTTTTTCATTAGAGCATGATTTTTATCCACATTTTATTTATTCTTAGAAGTTTTCTCAAGAATTGCCGAAATAAATTACTTCATGAGTAAAAAGGGGAAGAAAATTCCTAAACAGAAGTGTTATTGAGGAATAACAATCGGCAGGTTGAGGAATTATAAATCATGTCTAGGAAAAATGAACCTTGATGTTGATAACTTGGTATGTAAAAATAACTGATTAAATGGAATCATATTTATTAAACTTCTATACATTCAATTTTGCTTGAAACCTTAGCAACCAACATGGAAAGTTTGGGGCGAAGAACGATTAGATGGTGCAATATATACAATTTACTTGAAGAAAGTCCGTTATCATCGCCCAACTTTTACAGTGACAACTGTAAGTATTTCATCATGCCTCATTGGTGTAGGAAACATAATTACTTAAAACTTAAAATATTTTTATTTTCTGAATTCAGGATGATAGTAATGAACGCATTTCACATTTGGAATGGGAAACAGTACGGGTTAGACTGCTTAAAGCAGGTACGCTTCAGAGATTGGTTGAAGCTTTAGCCACAGATGAGGGAGAGCTCGAATCCACTTATGTCAATGTTTTTCTAGCAACTTATAGAACATTTACTACACCACATCAAGTTTTAACATTACTTTTGGATAGGTAAGATACACATTGCGATAAGCTCCGAGGTAGCTAATATAATTTTTCTCCTGAATGCCAGAATCTTGTTAATGCATTTTGTAAGTGAACACTTACGTTTTAGAATATCATCATTCCCAAAAGAATTCATCATTTGTGTCTTTTGCTAAGAATCCATAAGTAGCTCTTTACATTTGAAAATACGGATTTTATAATGATATAAATATTTCGAGTACGTGATTTTTTTTTTTTCTTATAGCTCTAAGAGGAAGTATTTTATTTGTGTCAGATTTTTGAAATTCAGTTTTTGCCTTTGAAATAACATGTTCTAAGTGACCATAGGACAGTAATCTTCTAGAGAATAGTCTCAATTGTGTCAGTGAGCGAACAGCATAATTCAAATGCGAAATTAGCAGAAAGATCAAACATCTTCCAGGAGAGTAAACGAAGGTTTGATCAAGGCAACAGGAAGTACAATTTCCTGGAAGTATTTTTCAAGAATAAATAATATTTTATTTTTTACTAAAAATCCTGCTATTTTGTTTAAACTTACTAATTTACAAATCTTCTTATCACATTTATTGGGAATTTTTCTGAAAAAAGGTTGATTTAGGATCCGTATTTCATTCACCATAGATCGTAAATTCGCGGGTCCAAGACCCCACGATCGGTGAAAGGCATGAAAATGCTAACTGCCGTTCGCGACACTTGATCGGTAGTGGAACGTAAGCCCGAAAAAATAAGCATTACTTTACTTTTACCATGCGGTTACCATGTATATATTGGTTAGTTGAGTCAGTTACAAATTTGAAGGAAAAATAATTCATGTAGTATTGTATTCCTGATTTCCGAATTGTTTAGATTGCATTTGTATTTTTTCATTACTTCTTGCATGTGCTCTCACTTATACAACGTATCTTATTCCATTATCGCGCAGAAAGTAAGGTTTACTTACTTTTGAAAGAAATTATTATTATTATTAACAGCAATAAAATTTTCAGATATGAGCAGTTGGCGAATAATGAATTAGATTTACCGGAACAAGTTGCAGATCAGCATTGCAAGTAAGTGATTACTGTTCTTGTTCTTCACCTTAGTAGTTTTTTCCTAAATTCGCTTATTATTTATTTATCATTTTTTTTTTTTTTGGCTTGCTTCGACCGTTCAGTTTCTGGTAAACCAATATTTTTTACGTAATCTGTAAGTCTTCTAAGGCAAATCAAGTGTCCAGATGTAGTGAAAAAAGAACATTTCTTCTCTGAGGCATAACGGGCAAATAGGAAAGTCAACCACGCCAGTATGGTGCAAGTGACTGCAACTAATCATAACCTGTTTTCATCTTGAACAGAGTCAAAGGTCTGTCCTCGCTAGATTAACAGGGATCCGACCTCAGACATCTAGACATCTTGCCTAGTCCTGCCAACTTCTTTTCCTCCGATATTCTTTCTTTTAATTTTCAGCCGTACATATCTTTATTTCTTGTTTCGAGGATGGCTATCGGGTTCTTGGGCTGAATCTTTTCTGAACCTTCTTGAGCAAACCGATCAACTTCGACATTCAAGTTCAGCTTGGCCAAAAATGTCACAATGTCCAATATCCATTGGAAGATGATGTCAGTTCTAGAGCTGTAAAACCTATGTAATAATCTCTGGCATTCTAGTACATTTCTAGAGACTTTGGGTTCTGGGTTGATGCAGTGATGACAGCTTGCGAATCTACCTCCTACACTATCATCTTCTCAGGTTTTTTTCTAGGACTCTTAGCGCCAATTCTATAGTCTTCACTTCTCCATCGAAGATAAAGCTGACCGTTCTATATAGGCTCTGCAAGCAATCTTGAAAGACTTAGATCTTACTCCAGCCATGTTGTTTCTTCTAGCGCTTTCAGCGAAGCCATCTGTGAATAATTGCAGCCAAGGAGGAGAAGGGTACTTTCATTAATGGTTTTCAAGATCCATTGCTTTTACTCACAGGGCATCTGTCTTAAGATTTATTGAGTTGTCATAATATATATAGTTTTTATAAGATCCATTGAATTTAAGTAGAAGAAGGCGGCCCAAAATGATCAACCTAATACAAAAATTATTACTAAAGTATTAATTATGTTTTCTTCCCATTCTCTTACTATTATTCTGTGCATTTTGCTTAGAAAAAAATGTTTTCTTTCTTGCGATATTGTTGTTGGTTGCGTACCTGTAGAGGCGAAATCTATTATATATAGTTACATTTTAATATTTTTGTTCTAAAAGAACTATTTGGACTCATTTGCGTGATAGAATGTCAACCCTAAAGCGTTACAGTATGTAAGTGCAATTGAACAAACAAGTTGTATAGAGCTGAGCTAAAGTTTTCCTCTGTTTGCCAAACACTAGTGATACATCTCTTTTCTCTTTAGGCTGTACTTGTATTCTGTGCATTTTTTCTTTAGGCTGTACTTGTATTTGTGCATTTTTCCTCTTTAGGCTGTACTTGTATTATGTGCAGTTGGGAGATAAATGTAAATCTTCTTGTCGTTAGGGTGAAATATGCTCAGGGCGCCAAGATTCTTGATAAAGTGATGTTTGGGAAGAAATCATTTTATCCTAACGTTTCGATTATTTACCGTATGGTAATATGTTTCCCATTTTAATTTCATTGATTGGCAGATTTTTCGGAAATAAAGTAAAACATTGTAAAGTAGATTTCTCGAACACTTGCTTAATTAGTATTACCCAATTGTTTTTTTGAGAATGGACTTGGAAGAGTTTACAAACATTTTATACCAAGTTTACATTAATGCTTACACAATACAATCAGGATTTTTCTTGAATTTTTCCCTTGATCTTCAAGTTATTTTTTTCGTTTCAACTTATGCACAAATTGACAGATTGATAATTAGATCTACATAGAAAACTGGATTCATAGAAAGTATCTTACAATTAGCATTTCTGTTACTATAAAAATGCTAGTTCAAAACTTTGAAAGTGCTCATACTAGAGGAAGAATTAGACTTTCTTAATTTTTAAATATTTCTTAATTAACTGTAAAATTTACACTTGAAATATTTAATGAAAGCTGTAACAACAATTAATTGTGGCTTATGTAAAGTATATGATAGCTACAGCAGTAATAATATTAAGGCAGGAATTTTGTCCAAAGGTATCATTTTGGGCCCCTTAAAGCTATGAAGAATTTATTATTATGAAAAATATAATTTATTTATTTATTTTTATTTAAATAATAAGGACTCTATGTGGAGCATTACATGTATGGCTAGAAAGTTATCCAGAGGATTGGAATCAGCCCCCATTACATCCAATGATTCAACAGTTACTTCTTTTCACACAACAGTATTTACCAAATTCTGAATTACATATTAAACTAAAACATCGCCTTCATTCATTGCAATCCTTACCTAAAAATGGCAAGTATTATTTACCCTTCTGTGTCGCATTTTTTTAATGTATTTCTAAATGAATGAAAATATGAATAAATTATTTATTCTATAGACGTCTATTCAACCTACAATGGAACTCTTTGTTTACATACAACTTCGGCTCAACCTCCATGCCACTTTCCCGACATACCACACCAACATTTTGCTGAACAGCTTACTCGTATTGACATGGTGAGCTTTTTATTTTATTTTAGTTTAGTAGTTAATAACATATATTTAAGTTACACTTACGTTGCAGTCTTGTTTTTAGGAGTTATTTAAAAAAGTGGTAGTACATCAATGTTTAGGTGGGGTTTGGTCCCGCCGTGAAAAGAGACGTGCTGAAGAAGCTCCAACTGTTTTAGCAACTGTTACCCAATTTAACGCAGTATCATTAAGGGTTATTTCTACCGTTCTCATACATGCTTCTACGCCTAGATCTTCAATAATTGCAAATTGGATAGATATAGCACAGGTGAGAACCATGATAATATGATCCTAAGTTCTGTAAAGAATGATAATATTTATTTAGTACTAGTTTCATCTATTCTGCCCATACCTAAATCTTTTCCTTAATGTTTTCAATGATGGCGAAGTGGGTAGTCCTTCATCATCTAATTTTTTTTCGTAAATCAGCTCATCATATTTGGAAAGTTTCTTGCCTCACTCTCTTTTTTTTTACTTAATATTATTTCTAACCATTTTTTACCGTCAGGATAGTCGAAGTCTGAACATTCTTTCATTTCCTACTTTTTTCATTGGCTTATTCCTTAAAAAGCACCTTTTTTATTACCCGTATTCACTTGTGATACTATTTACTACTCTTGCTAGAAATGGAAATTCTTCTTTCAGAGTGCACATTGCATAGATTCTCTTGATATTTCAGGGAATATTTCATAGGAACCTTCATATCTTTTCTTTCAAATTTTTATTTTTCAATTTGTATAATAAAAAATTCAATAAGAAATGGAGGTCGGTTACCGCTATATTTATGCATTAAATTTTTGTTCAAAATGGTGGGTCCGAATCGCAATTTAGAAATATATACTCGTACTTTCGCTTTAGTAACAGGAAGTATTGCATTTTTGTAAATTTTAGAAATTGAGTTTTCCCCGGAAATACATGTTTTGAGGTTTACTGGGTACGAAAAAAATGTTTTTAGCGAATAGTCTGCGTGTAAAACATGTATTATCGCAGAATCTAAAAATTTAAAGTTAAGTAAAAACTACTACACAAAAATAATAGGGCAAAAGTAGTAATCAAAAATATACTTTTTCCATTTCTTCTTTCTGTCAGAACCATCCTTCTTTGTCAATCCACATCCTGCCATAACTTCCTCCGAGAGTCTTGGTGCGGGCAGTTCGCAATTTTCCAATGGAAATTCTGCGTAATTCGGTTGATGATTGAAGAAGGAGACTTAAAACGCACATATTTTCAGTATATTTGCATTAGTATTTTTAATATCAGTAGTATTATTTAGTAGTGTTAATTTTTATTTGTTAATATTTTATAGGAAGAATCGGTCAAGAAAAAAAACATTCAATTATGCCAACGTTTCGACAGAGTTTCCTGTCTTTATCAAGGCTTAATATATAGATAGTCATGAAGATGTGAAAGAATTTTAAACATATACATTTTTTATCGCATAAACATAAAAAAAATAAAATTAAAAGTTACTAGTTTCTTGTCTTAAAATCATCTATAAATCTCTTGGTAGATGATTTAAGAGAAGAAACTAGTAACTTTTAATTTTCTTTTTTTTATGTTTGCGATATAACAAATGTGTATGTTAAAAATTCTTTCTCCACATGTTCATGACTATTTACATATTAAGCCTTGATAAAGACAGGAAACTCTGTTGAAACGTTGGCATAATTGAATATTTCTTTCTTGACCAATCCATACCAAATTTCTTCGTAACATAATATATCAACGGTCAACAAATACTTTATATTTTATAGGAACTGGAGTACTAAAGAATTTCTCCTCACTCAAAGCTATTATATCGGGACTTCAATCAAACCCTGTATATAGATTAACTAAAACGTGGTCGGCATTGCCTAAAGATAAGGTAAGCATTTTTTTTTTTTGTACAAGTGATTTTTCTTCTTAATGATATATGTGTAATCCTAGTAATCAGCTAATGAAAAATATATTCCATCTCTAATGCATATATCCATTTTTATATTAGAGAGAAATGATAAGCGTTTTAAAACAAAAACAATATCCTATTGATATGTGAATATTGTTGTAGCCTTTTAATATGTTCAAGTAGTAGTATGCTTCTCTTAGGGTATGTCCACACTGGTGCAACTTTTCTTTCAAGAGAGGCATGCGTCATAGCGCACGGGTGAGAACGAGGCATGCGTTATTGCATACCTCATGGAAGTTGAATGGGCCTTTATTTTCGTGACGCAACCATAGCGCACGTGAATCCAACTACTTGGATTTTCGTTCAACATTCTATGCGTCTCGTTGATCTCGCTACGTGTTGTGTGATATTTTTATAGGTTATATTTGTGAAATTAATTTTAAATATTATTTAATTATTATTTTAATAATAATTTTATTAGTAATGATGTTGTTATATTTTAATACTTTAGTACTAAGTTAGGATACTTAAGGTGTTTAATTAATACACTTTGTGGTCACCACATAATTACTGTATTCAACACTGGCGTCGATCTTAGTCCTATACTATTCTCACTATTGTGTATAATCGATGTGTACAATAGCATCGATGTATATATAACAGATATTATTCAACTATTATTATTTTATAACTAATAATATCTCCCACAGCAGATTTCTGATTATGTCTGTAATCAAGTGACACTTGATTTTATAGAAGATTATCGTCTTAAAACTGTTTTGAGGGATGTAAATTCAAAATTATATGCCAACAAAAGTGCGAGAAGTGATGCTTGTTCCGTGGTACTTGTAGAGGTCTCATACCATTATCACTGGAAGTAACTTCTCTCCATGTGCTTTAAATATCTTCACCAGTGCTTTCATCCTCGTGTTCAAAACTTCCAGGAGGTGAATACGTCTTGCTGCATCCGGCTACGCCCGGAGAAAATTATGAAGCAGAAGATAAGTTAACACTGTATCAACCACAGTCCCAATAACTGTAATTTCTGTAGGCTTACGAAAAATTCTGAACGCTGGCGCCATCAACTCAAAAGCGTTTTCAACGATTCTCCTTGCTCTCGATAGCCTGCAATTAAATTCTCTTTTTGGCGAGCCCTTATTAAGGTCAATTGCAAATGGTTTCAGAAGATGAGGGCTCGCTGCTTTTTTTCTTTTTCGTGCACTTTTCAAAAACAGGTAACCTGCACAAATAGCTAATGCCGCTTCTGAATCCATCGATAAAATACACACTGAACGGATGAAGTGTGGACAACAAATTAAATGCCTCAAGAGGCATGCTCGAAAGGAATGCGCAATGCATGTTAAAATGGAAAGAGGAAGCGCAAGTTGAAAGGGAAGAGGAAGAGGAAAGCGCACAAGTGTGGACACGCCCTTATTCTTCCATGTTCTTTTTCTATCGCAAGGGGTGTCTGTTGCAAGCAGTTGCTTGGGGCGTAGCGACCCCACGGGTTACCACAGTTTAGTACTCCCTGCACTTCATCAGAAACTACATACACTCTACCCTTCACAACAAACACAGTACAGTCCAACAAACACAGCACACAAACTAGAGTCTCCGACCCTAGTTAAGTGGCCTAAGCCAAAGGAGAAGGAAGGGATTAGCTCAGTGGTAGCGCACTGGATTGGCGGTTCGGGATTCCAATCGAGCATGCTGCCCTTAGATTTTCTCTTCCTAGGAGCCTCTACAGTTCACTGTCCGTTGAGCAGTGTTGTCTGTAGCTAAAGAACACTGCTTGGAGGCCGGTAGCGCACTGAGAAGGCTTCGGGGGGCACAATAGATCTTTCAGGTCGCTGTGCAATAATACGCTATAACAATCTAATCTAATCGCTGTAGAAGTGTGAGGATCTCAAAGGGGTTAACATTAATAATTTAATTTACTGTATAGGTGGAGATGTTTGAAGAATTAGCGCGCATATTTAGTGAAGACAACAATCAGTGGGCACAAAGAGAACTTTTAATGCGCGAAGGAACAGCAAGATTTGCAGACACTGTTGGTCAAAATGATAGGCAACTTCAGAAAGTAATACAGCGCCAATTAAATAATAGTGGGGTGAGTAGTTTTTCAAAATCCTCTTAATTATTTTTTTTAATCAGCAGTCAGCATTAAAATTGAAAAACATATAATTTTTTTGGAAATTGCAGACTATTAGTTATGGGACCATACCTTATTTGGGAACATTTTTGACAGACTTGACTATGATTGATGCTGCAATTCCAGATATGTTACCTGATGGATTAATTAATTTTGATAAGAGAAGGAAAGAATTTGAAGTTTTGGCACAGGTACAGTAGTATTGTATTAAATAATGCCAATGCTTTATGTACATCTTTGGAATCAACCTATTTTTTATAACTAATCATATTAATACACAAATATTTGAAATTTTGTGACAATTTAAGTGCTTGTTTTTCCAGATAAAGCTGCTGCAAGGAGCAGCAAATGCGTACGCTATCACAGAAGATCTGAGTTTTGAAAGATGGTTTGACTCCGTTTTAACTTTGGATGATAAAGAAGCTTATCAATTATCTTGTCAGATAGAGCCACCACCAATGAATACACCTATTAATTTAAGAATAAGGTATATATAAATGCAAATAAATTACAAAAATTATAATTATAATTGTTAAGGCTCCCGCAAATAGTTAAAAACATTCGCCGTAAAGCCTTAGGAATTCCGAGCTTGTACTTGGTCAAAAAGAAATGGACTGTATTAGAAAATAAGGGAAAACCAACCATTAGTCACAGAATCACACTTCATTTTATTGAATTTCAATAATCAATAAATATAATAGAAATAATATAAATGACATAAATTGTAATTTTCACTATGGGCAGAGCATATATTACGAAAGATTAAACTGAATTTTATATTACCGGTGCAAAGTTATATATGACGTCATTACTTTTTCCCGGATCCAATTCGAAGCTCCTAGTGGATTAAGTATTTTAATGTTGGTACCTGTGGCTCGTGCCGGCAGGCATATACGAAATTATATTTGCCTGTAGAATGAGCTGGAAAGCGACGGGGCGCTTGTTAGCGGCTGGGCGCTGACTGGGCGTCCTGGTAATCGTCCTGATGACGGAAATTTCTCTGGTGGGCGGTAGACCGCAGAGAGAACGAAACTAATCAAGTAATGATAACAAGAATTTTTCCAACTGCATCCAGCTGAGCTGCTGACAGACAAAAAAACTGATAAGTAAACTAGTACAGCTTGGCCAAGTCTGACTGTAGCTCCGCTCAGCTTCAAACACCCAATGTCCTCTTGTTTGATGTAGTACACTGCAGTAGTGGGGATTGTTTATATTACATTAAACTTAAATTTAAAAATTATTGTTTCTCTAAATTAATCGAGGCTTTAACATACCGCCCTCCAATTTTTCCTCCTAGGAAAAATTAAGATGTTTGGCTAGTCTCCTCTAACGGAAGCAAAGGTACAGCTTGGAGACTGGTCGGACGTATTCTCCTTTAGCTGTTTACAATTTAACTACTCTCACTAATCCATCTGTACCAGGATAAAGTTCTATCACTCGACCAGCGGGCCAATGTAAAGGTGGTACATTCCGGTCTTTTAAAAGTACAAGTGAATTTGTTTCGATATTTCTAGTTGGTAATTTCCACTTCACCCTCTGTTGAAAGATTTAAGTAGTCAAAACGCCATTTTTTCCAAATATCTTGTATACATTTGTGTATCAGTTGCCAACGGGAAAGCCTATGGGTAGGAATTTGCTCAACATTATGCTCAGGCTCAGTGCTACAAGAGCGGCATCGATCAGAAATTCCCTGGGGTGAGAAAATCTAGATCGTCAGGAGAGGCTGGTCAGTGGGCAAAGAGGTCTGGAGTTCATGATGGCTTCCATTCTGGTCGCTATCGTGTTGAATTCCTTAAAGGTTAAAGTTTGTGTGAGCTATAGGAGGAATGAACTCCCAAAGCACCTGTTGCGAAAGAAAATGTTCACTAATTCCACTTTGTGTATCTTGGGATCTAAGCCATAAATACAAATCTTTCAAATGGTGGCAAGCTCCTACGAAATTATCCAAGTACCATTATCCGAAATTATTTTCGCAGTTAAGCCTCAACGAGCTATAAACCTGTCTAAACTAGCTAAGAAGGCTTGTTGTTCCGCAGAGCTGGAAAGCATCAGAGACATTTTCCGTGGTAACCTGCTTCATTTTGTTGTCATCGACCGGTTCGGTGGCGTTCGCCCCACTTCAGGATGCGTTTTTCAGACAGTGGACAACACTTACTTGTGCACAGATCCATCAGTTTACACACTTGCTCTTTGCAGTTGTGTTGTCACACTGTCTGAAAAAAGCATCCTGAAGATGGGCGAACGCCCGAAACGGGTCGATGACCACAAAATGAAGCAGGCTACCACGGAAAATGTCTCTGATAAGAAGGCTTGTGTTGTAAGGTCGGACACGATTTCCAAATGAACAGCTTTAGTAGTGAAGCATACAAATAAACAAGATAACATTTGTTTGTAGCAGCTTTTCGTCATTTAGATTCCTTGATTAGGAATGGATCTGCAAAATCGGTCCGTACATTAATAAACGGCCTACCTTGTTCAAATCTGGATGGGGTAAATTTCCTATAATTGGGGAAAAGCCAGTAGTCCGATAGCGATGACAACGATTACATTTATGGACCCTCGATCGAATATGACGACGCCCATTTAGTATACAATAATTTCTTCTTATTAGGGACTGAAGTAGTTGGGGGCCAGCATGGAGATAGTGACGATGATAATAATCAGTTATCAGGATAGTTAAATGTGCATTAGAAGGCAAAAGTATAGGGGACAGATAAAAAAAAAAAATTTTTCCAACTGCATCCAGCTGAGCTGCTGACAGACAAAAAACTGATAAGTAAACTAGTACAGCTTGGCCAATACTGACTGTAGCTCCGCTCAACTTCAAAGTCCAAAGTTCTCTTGTTTGATGTAGTACGCTGCAGTAGTGGGGATTGTTTATATTACATTAAACTTAAAATCGATTTATTACAGACAAGGCCATAGGAAAAATGATTCTGTTGCAAGCACATCCAGTAGTTCTAGCAGCCAATTTTACTGTGATATTGATCATACATCTACGTCAATTGATACAAAGGTAATTTCTTTATTCTGAATATTTTGATTTTTTTTTTCTCTCCTTCTTGCTATCAAGTTTTAAAGTGCTATCAAATTTTCATCAAACATTATTATCCTAGGTGTCTCAAAAGGTTAGTTTGATAAACATTTTTAAGCACACTATTTATTCATTTATAAACCAAAAGCTGCGAAATTACCAGCAGTATTTATGATTAAACCATGTTGAACCTATTTCTTTATGCAAGACCATTAATCCAACAATCGGGGAACTTTTTTTTAGCATATATATTAAACATATGTGCCTCTTGATAAAATCAACAAGAGGAAGTGGACAGGCACTTTTTTTTTAGGGATCTCTAGGAACTTCCCCACTATCAACACGAACAACACTTATACTGATTGCACCGACAATCATCAAACCACTTCAGTTAGCAAAGGCCGTTGAGTGTTCCACTACTCTTGATCTTGGGTCAACCTCGCTCACATTTCTATAGACAGCTTCAAGCAGTGTACAAATACAAAAATTTAAATTTAGACATTGAGTTTACCCCCGTAAATATATGTTTGAAGTCCCTTAAGATTCTATATTTGTAACTTTGTTGTGAGCAAAATAACAAAAAATCTAAAATCGCTGAAAGCTCAAACTTAATATAGAATGATCTATGTTGTACACTGAAGTATATTATTTCAAGATTAATCAACTCATATTAATACATTTAAATTTAATATGTGCTTTCTTTTTCCATACGACATTATGACTCCATACAAAACATGATTAAAAATATAAATAGCGAATGAGATAGTCTCACACACATTTATTTTGTCACACTAACTACAATCGCCTTGTATAACGCGCAGATTAGCGATTTATCTAATTAAGTTTTGTGAGTTACGATTTAAATACTGATGTTATTAATTTGGATGAATTGGTAAATGTCTTCAAGGATATCTGTTCGTGAAAGGATCTGTTGTAAATTATCTTGCTTACATAGGTCCGAACAAAATAACTCAAGTATAGATAATCGCAGGAAGCTCATACTTGATGCTGCGTGTCGATATCACCAAAGATTTCGCAGAAAGGTTTAATCTATTTTTTATTTAGTTTAGGGTTTAGAGGTTTTATTGTAGCTTAGTTTTAGTCTAACTGAGTATATGGCTATTGCGACATTGACGGGAGACACCTGGAAATAAATGGGCAGCCTTGTAAAAAGTGAACCTCTTCAGATATCTCGGCTCAACGCTTGATGTTTATGAAGCTGCGAGTTAGAGGCGCAAAACAGATGCGAACAAGCAAAAAAGGTTGCTTCACTCGATTTTGTGGAACAATAGCTTATCAAAAGTAAATAAAAAGAGAATTTTTCACTCTATTGTTGAAGGAATTTTAGCCTATGGAGCTGAAACCTGGACTATATCAAAGAAGATGTGGTCAGAGGTAGAGGTGGTTGAAATTAATTTTTGGAGAAAATGCACCCGTGAACGATTGATGGATAAAATTAGAAATAATTAGAAAAGAAATGGGTGTACTGGAGACAACGGCCTAATGAATAATGGGAAAAAAGGTGAAGTGGTATGGGCATGTGCTCCGTATGACCCCTACCAAATAGCTAAGCAAATCAGGAAGTGGGTTCCTCCCAGAAGAAGGAAAAGAGGCAGACCAGCACATTTTCGGGAGGAGGAGATAGAGGAAGAAATGGCTGTAAGAGGACTTCGACCAGGAGACAGATACGGTAAAGAATTGTGGAAGAATTGTTCACGGTAACCCTTGAAGGAAGAGAACAGCCGGATAAGTAAGTAAGGTAGGTTTAATCTAAATCTGTCAACACGAAGTGCGACTTTACTAAATTGATTCAAGAGGTTTTCTTGAAAACAGCCAGAACGATTTTCGGTAATCTATGCATATATATGTATGTAAACCATCACTTGTATTTGAAACAGTTTTCTGAAAAATTATAGGAAACTTTTAAGGGCGGTACGACCTTAATCTTACCTTAAAAAAATGTGTATCACACATTATATTCTTTTTCTGCCCTTCGATTTTTTTTTTTTGAATTGTAACTGTGAGAATTGTAATCAGGGACATTTATGTGACCGAATATTCATACCAAATTTTTTGTTATAGGATTCAGTATCTCAAACTTCTTCTTCTTCCAATGGCTCAATAGATACTACTCCCTTATCGCCTAGCCTCAATATAAGTCAAGGAGCCACTGATTTTTATATTATTAAAGTCACTTATCAAACAGATAATGTAGAAACTGAAGGTAAGAAAAGAAGTATTTAAAATATATATATATTTTTTGTCCTATGACTCGAGGTTCACAGCTTATTGAAGTTAT
Source organism: Triatoma infestans (assembly GCA_011037195.1). Classification (NCBI taxonomy): domain Eukaryota; kingdom Metazoa; phylum Arthropoda; class Insecta; order Hemiptera; family Reduviidae; genus Triatoma; species Triatoma infestans. The sequence goes on from JAAEAF010011467.1 coordinate 16,453, forward strand.
TTTTAAACAAAAATGTCTAATTAACATAATTAGGTCCGGAAATGCTTCCTAACTGAAGTACAGCCGTTAAAAATTTACAGATGCAATTAATAAATAAAAAAAATGTTTTTTAACAATTTTATTTTTACAAATTCTGTTCAAAATGATCTCCTCCAGCTGCATACGAAGTCTAGCCCTGTGTAAGAGAGATCTAATGGCTCGCCCTAAAATGAAACACTAGCAGATGGGCAGCGTTATATACGCCCTAAGATGGCTCTCTCTTGATCAACACCATCTTGGTCACATTCAGCAATAGCTCTAGGAAACTATACGGTTTCTCTTAAACATCGGTGAACTCTATTGAATAAGCGAGATCTGGATTAGGAAGTCGCCTGTGATATTCTGCAACTGCCCGCCTTTCACTTTTATTACAAATACATACATTTTTAAGTTATTTTATTTATCAACTTAGTAATCAACAGCAAAACTGAAGAAAATAATTTAAAGCAAAAAACTGACACTTGAAAACAGCTGACAATTGAAGAAACATTAATGGAATTTGATCCATTAATAATAAAATTCTAAAATTAAAAAACAAATTATTGTATTAATTTTAGCTGTCCATCTTTCAATGGCTGTTCTTCAGTTCGGAAGCATTTTCTGATTTATGTTTATTAGACATTTTTCATTCAAAATAACCTCAGTAGTACGTACTTCAGCTGTGGACTTCGAGTCATGGGACACCCTATATATACATATTTACACATATACAGGGTGATCTATATCGAATGTAAAAAACTTTGGGAAGTTGTTGGGGAAGTCATTTTAAGTAAAAAATGTTGCATGAGCATAGGTCCTGTTTCAATTACAGAACTGTAGCAGTCAAAGTTGTAGCGATTTACCAATGAAAAACAAAATAAAATCGTCAGCAGTTGTTATTTAAAAACAACTGTTGATTACAAACAAAACACATACAGTCATCTGTTAACAATAATTTAATATTAATGGAGAGTCAGAGAAAAATGGAGTGCTTCAGTGCGCTGAATATGCTGATATCGTGTTTATTTATGGGTTCTGCGATGGTAATGCTCTTCATGCATCAAAAGAATACCATCGGAGATTTCCGACCTACATTCCAGAACCTTCCAGAGACAAAAATAACGCTATGCCTAATAATGGCGGCAGTCATCGGGAGGTAACGTTCGCGATGAAGAAAATGTAATCAATGCAGTTTCAGACATTCCCTATGTGTACTAGACACATTGCAAGCCAATTGCGCCTTTCACCGAACTTTGGACACTACATCGAGAAGAACTGCATCTCTTTCATCTCCATCGTGTTCAGGCATTACAACCAGAAGATTATGGCCAGTATGTGAAGTTTTGCACCTGTGTGCTACACATAATAGCCAAAGATCTATACGTTTTGTCTAGTGTTCTGTGGACTGACTAGACTCAATTTATGAGAGGTGGTATATCAATAACTATCATCTATGGCCTCTACAAAATCCACATGCCGTGCAACAGTCGCGATTTCAACATCGCTTTAGTGTTAACACATGGGCTGGCATTTTCAATACGCAGTTACTTGGAATAGAAGTCTTACACCTTAGACTAGATTCTAGTCTAGAAAGTTATGTGATATTCCTAAATGAAAGGCTCTTCTGTATGTTAGAAGACACTCCAGTCCAGATGTGGCTACATATGTGGCACCAACACGATGGAACCCCAGTACTCTGTGGAAGGCAGGTAACTGAGTTGTTAAATAGGCATTTTGCTTGGCAGGTGGATAGATTGTGGAGGCCCTATTGCTTGATCTTCAAGGTCCCTTGATTTTTATCTTTCGGGTCACCTAAAGCAGCTCGTATACTCTATTGAAATAAACACACGCGAACAGTTACTCGAAAGAATAATGGATGCTGCCAATCAAATTTGCAACAATAATGTGACGGTATGTGTTTATGACTCAATGATTCGCAGGTGTCAAGCTTGCACACGATCTCAAGGAGCATATTTTGACTAATTTTTATGAGTCACTAATTTTGCTGTTATACCAAATAACAATTGCTAACGATTTTGTATTGTTTTTCATTGCTAAAGAGATATAAATGTATTTGTCTTAATAAAACATTGAACTGTAGTAGTTCTGTAATTGATCGAAACAGTGCCTATGATCATACAATCTTTTTTACTTAAATAACTTCCCCAACAAGTTCCCAAAGTTTTTTACATACGTTATAGATCACCCTCTATATTCATATATTTTATGATGTTCTTTTAAAAAAATATACTTCTCTATTTAGGTATTGTTTTATATAAAAGTATAATGCTGAGTAACAACGAAAGGACACCACAAGTCATTAGAAATGCTATGATGAAATTGGGTTTGGAAGGTAATCCGGACACTTACACTCTCGCCCAAATATTACCTCATAAAGGTACTTAATTCTTTAGCCTAAAGGGAATAATAAATTTCAATATTATGGAAGAGTTAATCAATTTTATAATTTAATTTTAATTTTTCTACTTTATTTCAGAAATGGTGCTCCCACCTAACGCTAATGTATATTACGCTGTAAATACGGAATATAATTTGAATTTCATCCTCCGTCCCAAAGACCAACCCAGTCCTAGTGGGTATAAAAAATCAAAACCATTGTGTACTTAAAAAGTTATTTTGTATTCTGGACATCAAGAATAATTATTATAATATATTTGTCGTACAAAAAACATTCCAGTATTTATATTTAGAACTAAAAATAAAAACGCATAATGCATCTGTGATAGTTTTACCTGTAACTTATAAATTATATTTCTATTTGTGGTATTGATTTAAAATCATACTCATATAATTTATACATTATAAATATATACAAATTTATATATTATAAATATTGTGAATAAGATCTACGAAATGATATTATAAATACCAAGTGTCTTGTAAACTATTATTAAAACAAGGAAATGTACTACAGATTTATGTTTTACAGGAAGTCAATCTTTGCCTTTGTTAACCAGCGTTTGTTATCTTTACTTTTTCTTTTTTTAAGATGTACCTATGATTAAGTATAGTTTCTTAAAACTATACGAACTCTTTATTATGTACCTTACTCTCCAGGATCTGATAAATTTTTCTATTGTTATTATTTTTTATGGTTATTTAATGAGAATCTCATTTTGCACCGCATTATTTAATATTCAGACGGGCCTTTTTAGTTCATTAAAACTATATGAACTCTATTATGTACCTTACTCTCCAGGATCTGATAAATTTTTCTATTGTTATTAATAATTATTTAATGAGAATCTCATTTTACATTGCATTTTTTAATATTCAGGCAGGCATATTGCCTAAAATGTAAATTTTGTCAATTATATCCTAGAAGATTATACATATCTTAATATTACATATCTCAAACAAATTAATTAGTTAATTGCAAATAGTGAACAATAATACCAATTTAATATTAATGAAAATGGTTCTTGTCGGTTATTGAAAAAATTATTCAAACGATGTCTGTCATATGACAGTTGTTTATGTCTCTAACACAATGTCCATATCTTCTTATTATGAGAGAACGTTCGCTTTTTCATGTGAGAAAAACGTTCGCTCGGTTTTTAATCTAAGAAAAACATTCGCTGTTTGCCAAATAGATGGTCTATCAAAAAACGTATTCTATGTTAAAATAGCAAGACTCATTTTCATTTTGTGTAACTGTGCTGTCTTTAGTATTTTTGAACTTACTACATTTGTTAGCATTAAAACTGATAAATGTAATTGTCAGCTTATTAGCCAGACAGTTTCCAGGTTAAAAAAAACAAAACACAAAAAAGTGTTTTTTTCATTCAAACCCGACGTTTCGACAAACATTGTTTGCCATTTTTAGGGGCCCTCTGAAAATATGAGAAGATAGAAAACTTATTGCGACAATTTTTGTTGTGTCAGTACTTGTGAAAGTGTACTGCCAGTGTCACTCTCCCACGTATTCGCACAACTAAAAATGTCGCAATAAGTTTTCTAACTTTCACATATTGAGAGAGCCCCTAAAGATGGCAACCAATGTTTGCCGAAATGACGGGTTTGAATAAAAAACACTTGAATTTTTTTTTTTTTTGTTGGTCCTGGAAACTGCTTGGCCGATAAGCCGACAATTACTTACATCAGATGAAATGTAATGGCCAACATCTACTTAATATTCAAAATGTTAAAAATATTCCCATTTTGAATTATTTCTCATCTTAGTATAAATATACATTTTTAGGATTACATTATTATCATATAATCAGACCAGTTTTATTTATTCACTATCGTCTACGAATATTGTTAATAGCTTATTCTTAATAAATTTCAGAAAAATATACTCTATTGTTCTTAAAAAAAAACAAAAAAACAACTATTCGTGTATTCGTATTTGACAGATATTGATGTATACCATGTTTATAGTTTTCTTTTCTGGTGATTTCTTGTCAGATGATGTTTATAAATAAAAAGATTTGTAATTTTTAGGTAGGGGTTCCAAACTATGGCTTACGCTCAAATCTGGTCTATTTTTATCGTACTATCTGCGTTTTTAACGAGATTTACAAATTGAAAATTAGTTGTTTCGTTCCCAATATAGTAAAGAAATTAAGCAAATATTCATCCTTAACGTTCTAGGTAAACAGAATTTTGTACATTTTGTTCGGTTTTTCTTTCTTTCCGACTTTTTTTTAATCTAGTACTGACATTTTTACTATTTGTCGTCCCTCTTATCAAAATTAAAGTATCGTAGCATCAGATGTAACTGGCTGTGAGGCTATTATATTTTATTTCTCTCATACCCTTGCACAAGGCTTGGGACTCCATTGCTTAACTACGGCCCTCGTTTTAATTAAACGAACATTCGCAATTCTCATTCTCAAGACAAGAACCCATTTCCTCTCACTGTTTAAGATTGGCAGCAGAAGACGTAAAAGCCTTGGATTGGAAACTTATGAGAAGACATTTTCACACACTGGCCACCACTGAAATCACCCCAGTATCCCTAGTGGAATTATAATTTGGGAGAAAAAGAATCAAATCTTCCGAAAATAATATGTGGTAGATAGCATAGTCTCTCTTGCGGCGTAATCGGAACCTGTAATTATATAACCTCAAAACTCCCAAGTGGTTTTTCAGTGCTGCGAGATGTTCTTGTAGTGCAAGATCTTGGATAACTTAAACATACTTGTTTGCTAATTACTTCGTTTCATTGGAAGATATGGTGTTTTCGTATTGCTGCAACCGGTAACTATGTTTTTCATGATCACCCTTTGAACTTTTTTGATTTGGAGATGTTTTCCAGTCAGCTTGCTTTTTACTCGTAAGTGCACAGTTAGTAAATTCTACTGAAAATTACAATAAATGAAAATCATTCAAAAAATTGGGCCTGAGTTATTTGTTTCCTTAATCGTCCAGTTGCTGCATAATAAAATATTTAATCTATTCCTGTCCGGTATCTTTTCATCATTAACTAAAACACGTTTTCTTTTGCTCACGTTACCTATAATGTACGAATGGTTCTTTCTCTTCCAGGAATTTTGGGAACCATTTTTCCAGAATTCATAAAACATAGCTTATTCTAATATTGAGTTGAATTTACTATCTATGGAGTTAAAAAGCAAATTGACCAGAATACATCACCAAATCAAAAAAATACAAAGAGTGGTCAATGAAAGACATAGATGTCGGTTGCAGCAACTAAATATATATAATATAGTTTATTCAATACCTTTTTATTTTTAAATAAATTTAGCATGACAGATATGCATCAAGTCAAGTCCCCATTTAAACATTCCTAATTTTTTATATAGTTGTTTATATATTTTAAAGTTATTATCTTTAATTCATAAATATCATTTTTTATTGAAATGTTTTTATCATGTTCTAGATAATGTTATTCTTGGTTAATATGCAATGTAGTTTGTTTTGTCTCTCTTTTTGGTATCATAGCTTTTAGTAACGATAGAGAAAACAGTTTCATTTTAAAATTATTGCTGTGATAGGGAATATTCTCAGATTTTGATCATTTTTATCTGCCATTGAAATCATAATTTATAATATAGATGTAAAATAAAAAATAGTAAATACCCTTTGAAAAAAAAAAAAAATCACAATTTGGACCATTCACTTCATAAGTTTTCGATTTATTTATCTTTTAATCTATATTACCTTGGTGAGGTTAAACTTTCATAAATCCTGTAATACATTTATTATAAATGTAAATATTGTATTATATCAATAAATTTTATTTATTCAAATGGAAAGAATACATAATAACCTCCTTTTTCTTACAAGGTCAAAATGAAAATATATATGAAATGTTTTGCTCAAACATTTAGGTAGCTTGGTAGGTATTAAAAAAATTAATAAATAATCACAGGTATGATTAATTGGAGTATTAAACTAGAATTAAGGAAAAGATTAGCTCAGTGGTTAGCGCCGTTGGACTCGCACGCGGAGGTCCCGGGTTCGAGTTCAGTGCTGCTCTTAGAATTTTTTCTTCCTAGGAGCCTCTACAGCTCTCTGTTCGGTGATGGACAGTGTTGGCTGTAGCGAGAGAACGCTGTCTGGAAGCCGGCAGTGCACTGAGAATGCTCCGGGCGCCAATGACCATAGATGTTGATGCGCCTTAAATTAAAAAAAAAACTGGAATTATTTAAATTAATTATTATACAGGAAATTATTATAAATGGTTTATTATTAAATATTTTTTATTTAGAAATCATAATATGGGCCAGCTCACCAAGAGCTTTACACATAGAGATTAGGGGTAAAATATGTTATTTCATAAATCTTGGTAGACTCGCGGTTTCAGTCTTCTAAAGTGAGTAGGTTCCCCTATGTTGTAGCGGGACTTTGAGGACAATGTGTGAAGTGTGAGGAAGAAGTTGTCTGTTAATTTAGTCATGTGTGTGTGAATATCTGTGATGCCTAGTTCTCTGGGTATTTGTGTGTTTCTGGTGAACCAAGGGGCTCTTAAAGCAATTCGGAGTACTTTGTTTTGAAATGTCTGAAGTCGTTTCGTCAGTGTGTTGCTGGCAGTTATCCAGACTGGGCAAGCGTATGTCAACAGAGGTCTGAGAAGCGTCTTATAAAGAAGTACTGTACAGGAGTGTTTGAGTGGTGTGTTTCTGTTTATAAGTGGATATAACTGTTTCAGTCGGCTGTATGCTTGTTGTAGTTTGTTGTTAATGTGTAGTCTCCAGGTGATTCTGGTGTCAAGGATTACACCAAGATAGCGCACTCCTTGGTCCTTCGGTTTCCAGGATATTTCCTGGTTGTTTAGTTTTAGTCGCCGAAGGTCTTCATTTTGAAATCTCCGAAGAGAAAAAATTTTTGCTTCTGTTTTAGTGGTGTTCAGACGTAGCTTCCATTTTTAGAACCATTTTGTAATGAAGTCTATACTTCTTTGTAAGTCAGTGATGCTTTGGTCAATGTTGTCGTTAGTTGAGGCTATCATTGTGTCATCTGCTTATGTGGCTAAAGTAGCTGAAGTTGGTTCAGGTATGTCCGAACAGTAAAGGTTAAAGAGTATAGGACTGATGATTGCACCTTGCGGTAGTCCCGCGAGAATTTGGCGTCTAGTACTATATGTGTTGTTGACTCTTACCTGAAATGTTCTGTCCCTTAAAAAGTACTTACTCCTATGATTTGAGTAATGTAGTCAGGTGCGTTTGTGTGTCTGAGTTTGTAGAGTAGTCCTGAGTGCCAAACTGTGTCGAATGCAGCGGCTACGTCTAGAAATATCGCTGCAGTATGTTTCCTTTTTTCAAAGTTGTGTACTATGTATTCTGTAATTCTCTTAATTTGATGTACTGGTGAGTGTTTTGGTCTGAATCCGAATTGATGTGGTGGAATTGCGTTTGTGTCAGTCAGATGTTTTAACAGTCGTCTATAGATTATTAAATATACAATACCACCTTTTTTTTTTAATTGAGCTCCAAAGATTTAAGTATTTTTCACTTGTGATGTAAACAGTCTGTAATTAAGTAAAGATATTTAATCAATCTGCTCGAGCCAAGCAGTTTTTACAAATTATTAAAACAGAATCTAGACGCAGAATAAAAAGTTATAATAATTCATTTTTTTTTTATTATTATTATTATTATTTTCACAGCTAAAAATCTAATTAACTAAGACTACGTTTCATAGAATTACTAAAAAAAAAAAAAAAATCTGGTGTGGAACTCACATAACTTTCTCTTAGTGCTGCGAATACTATTATGTATAAGATACACAAACTTTCTTGACACTTTAGATTTTCCTCATTTGTCCTAATATTATAAGTAGGGGTAGTGGGGATAAGTAGAAGAAACCTATTCAGGTACAAGAAATGAAATTAAACTTTGGTTTAATGGAAAGTGCCAACAACATTTAAAATTTAAAGTGTAACTAACCTCTCATAACATTTAAAATTTAAAGCCACAAATCCGCACACCATTAAAATAAATGTTTTCGAAAATATATTACTATTATGTTTATATCTGTGCAGTTAGAATTCCAAATTAAAAGGAAATTGTTAATAGTCGAGAAAATTCCAGAAACCTATTCTATAAAGTCGTATTTCCGGTTAACCGATTTTTTTCTTCAACTTTGGAATTCTAGCAATGCTTCTATTTAATGTATATTTATATTATATAAACGTAGCAGTACCATGCATTATACTTGAAATAGGCTTTAAAGGAAAGCTAAACGCTACAGTTTCTCCAGAACCCCCTCCCCAAAATCAATTTTTCCGAAAAAATATTTTAAATAAAAGTGATAGGAATTTATGTGTATGAAATGTACGAAGTTTAAAGAAAATCGATGCAGCCGTTTTCGAGAAACTCGTGAAAAATTAGAACACCATTTAGTATGGTCACATTTCCAGTTGATGGGTTTTGCCTGAAGCATTCGTGTCAGAAACCGGATACTTATATAATTTTAATACTCGGAATAATTTGAGCTTCCTGTGATTTTTCGTTTTAGAGCAATTTTTAAAACTCCGGCCACTTTTATCGTTCATAACGTTTGATTGATTTTCAAAATAAAACAAATATATAGGATTATATGAAAAATTTAAAATAATTAATTAAAAAAGTGAATCTGGAAAATTTTATTCACCTGTTTATTATTTAATGTTACATTATTTTTCTTCAACGTTACAAAATGCTGATGCGATTTAACCTAACACTTACTAACAAACTTCTAATACAAAGTCATACTTAAACCTATTTGGGCTTACGGCGCCGAACTGTGGGATTCAACCAAACGATCTAATTATAATCGTATCCAAACACTCCAATCCAAAATCCTCCGCAAAATCGTTTCAGCTCCTTTCTTTGTCTCCAATCATCCAATCCACACGGAGTTAAATATACCATACGTCCGTCAAGAAACCCTATTCCGTTACAACAGATTTCACAACAGTTTATCATCTCATGTCAATCCTCTCGATCGTCTTGAAGTGCCTTTTCTAGCTACTGAAGCGCCCCAGAAAGCACTCTTCGATCTCTTATTCGTCTTCGAAGCATATCACACAGTTGCTCTATGGGTTTTCACACAGAGGAAAGGAAAAGCCAGTTTAGGAAGTCAATTTTATGGTTATTAAGAAAGACCTACACATGTGGGCTGTATGTGCACGAACGTTATCGTGCATTAGCATAAACTCCTCACCTATCTCCGGCAAGATTGGGACCACATGTTCTTGCAGTATATCCGCCAAATACCGAGCAGCAGACATGGGATCTCCACGAATGATCGATCACTAACTGCGTACGTTTTTATAAATTGATTTTTGCCCAAACCATCAGAGAGCCTCGTTGGAAAGGCCTAGTGAGAACAAAATTCCATTGTGCAAATCTCTCACCTCTTCTCCTCCACACTCGCTCACGGCCGTCTGGAGCCCTTAAGGCAAATTGGGACTTGTCAGTGAACAATACACTTGCCCACTGCTCGATAGACCAATTGGTGTATTGCCGAGAAAACTCAAAACGAAAAACTCGTTGGGCCCTGGTTTGTTCTGGCCCTCTTGCAGGGCGAAAAGCCATCAAACATTGCGCATTCAATCTCCTTCTAACTGTTATCTCAGAATTTGAACATTTCCAACTCTTTGAGGCGATGAAATACTTCAACAGCTGTCAGGTGACGGTTTCGTAAAACTGCCAGTGTCAAAAAACGCTCGTCCCGCAGTACAGTGACCCCTAGAGGCCCTGAACCTGCTGGCCTTCTTGAGTATGAGCCTGTTTCTCTGTAACGCTGCACACCTCGCAGAGTTTGGTAGGGAACACCAATAGCAATGGCTGCATATCTAATGGAGCGGCCGTCATCAATAAGTGCTATGGCACGTGCGTCATCCTCGGCACTAAGGGGCATTTTAAAATTCGAGTTTTTAATTTTCTTAATCAAGGAACAAGCAAATAAAAATCAAATCGAACTGAATAAAAGTAAACAAATTGATAATAAATAAACACAACTAGTAAACATTTTTTTAATTATTTAATTTTTTTAATGTCACAAGTATAACATACAAAGTCATTCAAGAAAGACTTCAAGAAATTTGTCAATTACATAAAAGCAACTAGAAAAATATTTTCTTCAGCATAATTTAAACACTAACTTTTGCTTTTTTTGTGGAATTACCTTCATTTTAGCAATTAAATGGACATTTACAATGTTTTGCGCGACAAATACATTGTTTTGAGGCTGTTGTATGGGAGTAAAAAGATGTTTCTTCTTCCTTTTACTGTTGTAAGAGGAACCAGTGTTGTGATCGTCAATTATCAAACTTGGGAAATTGTTTTATTGTCGAAGTTTTAGGTTCCTAAGTACAAAATAAGTTTGCACTTAGCAAATCTTTTGTGTGCGATGTATGTGCGTATGGATCTATGCATATATATATCATTTGATTATACAGTTAGG